>OZ001259.1:23018385-23128385 GCA_963924015.1 Macrophya annulata
CAACGCGCAGAGCTAATGGTATGGGAATCAGCTAAAGCTAGGGCATCCATCAAAGTCACTTTCTTTGAATAGCAAGAGTTTAAAGACACGAAGAGCTAACGTTAGCAACGAGGAGCGCCGATTCTTGCGCATTTTTTTAAACCGCGATACGTTACGTATGTATATATGTGTGTGTATATATATATACCATCGATTTATACTTTACATATATGTATACATATCTATATCGCGTGCGTGCAAGGGTTAATTTGTTCAATTAGAACTTTAGGTAATTCAGGCACATTTAGGAACACGCGGATAGATAAATGAAAAATTAACCGTCTGGCACACCTATATGTATATGTATATATATATATATATATATATATATATGTGTGTGTGTGTGTGTATGTATGTGTGTATAGTCACGATGTTGTTCTTCAATATGCACAGCTAGTATTAGAATCAGAAGGTCTTCTCTATCTTTTCGATTTTTTTTTTCCTTTTATCTTCTTCTTTCATTTCATTTATCTTTGTCATACCTATATTACTCCGTTAATAATAACACAACATAAAATAACATAATATAATATACAATATATGATATACCTACATGTACATACATACATACATACATATATAGATTATATACGTATGATACTATATAATAGTAGTATAGTAGGTATATTATAGTTTATGTCTACAGAAACGGTTTTAATTTATATTTCGCGTGTATGGTAGTAGGTATATAATGAGTAGGTACAGTATAATATTTATATGTATATATATATATATATATATATATATATATATATATATATATATATATATATATATATATATATATATATATATATATATATATATATATATATATATATATATATATATGTATATATAGCGAGAAAAGTAAAATAATTCTCTCAAAATAATATTTAGTTCTCTTTTTTTTTCTGTTATTCTTATTTCTTTTTTTCAAATCTTTTCTCATCATTCTTCATTTCATTTTATTTTTATTTCATATTCAATTTTATCATCATCCTCATCATCCTCATCCTCATCCTCATCCTCATACTCATCGTCGTCGTCACCATAGGCGCTGGGGAGCTGGTATAAGGTTCATATAATTATAATAGTATTTAAGTGTGTAAGTGTATACATTGGGATTAATCTAGCTAATACTGGTTGGGTTGGCTCTAGGTTGCGATTTTAATATTTCAATTCAACATTAATTATAATAGTTGCTTTTATAAGGGTTTAGATTTAGTTATACACAATAGGTTAATTACACTCCTGTGCACTACCGCGCACCCGATCAAATCACACCGTTGGAAATAATTTCTCTATTCACCATGAAAATGTTTTTTTTTTCCACTTTTCATTTCTCTTCCTACAGGTATTATTATGTATACCTAAAATAAAATCAAAGTCGATGTAAAATATTGCAAGTAAAATTACCATCTTTGTCTCGATACATCTCTATCATTATCTCTCTCTCTCTCTCTCTCTCTCTCTCTTTCCAACAGTGATAATTGATAACAATGAACAAATGTGCAAAGCTTATCTCGCACAGGAGATGCAATTTTAATATATGAAAGAAAAAAAAAAAAAAAAACTTAAATACTCGTTTCTTATATGCGTATTTTTATATACTATATATAATAAGCGCATATTATTTTTTGTAAGAAAAAGATATCATATTTTTCTTTACTTGTGGCTTCTTCGCGGAGAGTGAAGATAAATAATATGATGAAGAAGAAAAATAAGAACAAGAAGGAGAAGCCACCGCCTTCTGCTGCTGCTCTTGCTGTTGCTTCTGCTGCTGCACTCTCTCACGCGGGCATAGTTTCGTTATACCGGGATAATGTACATGTGGGTAGGTATAATGCAATGATCGTCGTTGCAGAGACGATTTTCGCGGTTGGATCTGATCCTTCAGTCGACGAATAATAATAATAATAATAATAATAATAATCATAATAATGACAATAATAATAATAATAATAACAACAACAATAACAACAACAACAATAATAATAATAATAATGGTAATAATAATGGAAAATGCAATCGCGGTCAGTGCATAGTGGAAACCGATTCAACAGACCATATGCTACACGTTCTGAAAAAGCCTGTGCAGCTGGCTGGACGAGGTTATCGTAGTTTCGTGCTGCGGGTAATACCAGCTACTACCACCTTGACTCTGGTTCTGTGAATAGGTTCTTCGCGAGGCGCAAGATACACAGCCGCAACCCTTACCACCTTGACACCATTCTGTACATGTTACACCGGTAGTAGGGGCTGGTAAATAATTACCCAGTAGCCAGTTTTCGGCGGCATTTGATACCGACATACTTTGGTAATGGTGTTGTTGCTGCTGCTGTTGTTGCTGTTGTTGTTGCTGTTGCTGTTGTTGCTGTTGTTGCTGCTGCTGTTGCTGCTGCTGTTGTTGGCTGTGAGACAACTGGGATAAGGAATGAGACATCTGATTCGTATGGGCGTTTAAATTCCGTGAATTTGGTATCGCGTTTGTTTGCTGCTGTTGCTGTTGGCGGTGCTGATTCAGTTGAAGCTGTGTCTGTTTTTGAGATATCGTAGCTGCGGTCGCCGAGTGACTAAGCCCTCCTCCATTAGTAGACCCGTTTGTTTGGTGATGATGAGTTTTCTGTGCGGTAGATATGCCGGATGCGTATCCCATCTGCGCGGCTGATGCATTTTGTTGTTGACGTCCGTGTGAATTCTGACTTTTTTGACTACCCGTACGATTCGCCTCGTAGCTAGTTGAATAGGAATTTGCTATTTGGTGACTCGCCTGAAGGATGCCTTGGCTACTACTAGCCAATGGATTCAATGCCGACGACGAGGTCGCTGCAGCCGTCGCTAGAGACTGTAATACCGCGTTTTGCGACGGGGTTAAAACCGTCGACATTTGTCTTCGTTTGCTTGTTGCCGATCCGCTCCACCTTCTCGATGTTGTTACGTTGTTATTTCCTCCGTTCGCGTGTTCTGGAGGACCTGCTGGTTCTCTGGCTCTCGTTCGGGTCGGCGCAGCCGGGGCTTGTTGTGGTGTTGGCGCCGCTACAGCCCAGGGTTGAAGACGAGCGTAGGGGTGCGGCTGAGGGCGACATCCCCTGCACGATACCGCCGCTATTCCTACAGCCGGCTGTCGATTATGACCCAGGATTCCCGATGACTGGTGTTGCTGCTGTTGTTGCTGCTGCTGCTGTTGTTGTTGTTCACTACGGTGTTGTTGTTGACGAGCTTTCATTTCCAGAAGCGATACCGCGCTGCCTGGCACCGCGAGGAGTTCTGAAACAAGGAACGTACAGGGATTGCCTTAGTTCTTTCATTCGATAATATAAATTTGGTATATGTATATGTGTGTATTTATGTATTGTATTGTATGTATAGGTAACAGGTATATCAATATTTTGGTTGAATTAACAGCAAAAACTACATAAAAGTTAAGAAAATTTTACAGAGAGAGAGAGAGAGAGAGAGAGAGAGGTTCTTTCCGTGACGAAAATATCCAGACAACGTATAACTTATAGGCGGAGGGTTGTGATCCGTTATAGTAACGGGGGTTACGGAGAGTGACGCGTTTTAGCTGCGAAGGAGGAGGAGTTGGGTAGGTAGGTAGGTAGGTACGGATGGATGGATGGATGGGAAGATGACGTGACCCTGGACCGCGTCCAGGCAAAAGGGAAAAGTAAAGAGGGAATTGAGTGCCCTGACGAGGCCAAGTAATCTACCGAACAAACAATAAGTTATTAGCACCGGCGCACCCTGGGGATGGGATCACGTAGGAGGACGAGAAGAAGGAGGCAAGCGGATGACGGGGTCGCAGCAGCAGCATCCCACAGTATCGCGATAGAGAGAAGAAGAGACGTAAAGAGCGAGAGAGAGAGAGAGAGAGAGAGAGAGAGAGAGAGATCGAAAAGGGAAGAGATTGAATTTCTCCTGACTTTGTTTTTTACTCTCTGTAAACGTCTTATCCTTAAGCGTGTTATGTAATAGTTTCTGTAGTAAGACGTACAATATACATCGCATAGCTATAATATATACTTTAAAGTTACTCAGACGTAATATCGGTGCTGCAGTAGGAAACTAGGTATGCTCTGGTATATATATATATATAAAGTCAGATTGTCATTACCACGATCGTTGTTTCGGGTTCTATAATGGGCCAGAGGCCAACTTTGTCCGAGAGAGAGTCTGCATCTGTTACCTACCCTCGTTTACAAGTTGCAATCGTTGTTGGTAATCGTAGTCTTGGCATAGATACCTAACTACCTATACACACAATGAAACACATGTATGTATATAGTATCGTGTATATATGATACGGAGTTAGTTAGGTCGTTGTTATATGTATATTATAGACCGCTTAAAAAAAATCGAATATTTTTCATTTTCAAAGAGTAAATCAAAAATATTGTTCCAAATGACGAAGAAAATAAATGCTGTCAAAGTTTGAGCTCTTAATATTAATATTAAGAAGTGCTTCATCGCGATTTTCTATTTCCCATCTAAATAACATGGAAACATTTTTTTTTAATCTTTGGAATTTTATAACTTGTCAACGCATCAGTGTACTCATAAGACCAGAACATATTTTTGTGGTGAATTGAACGCTCTACAAAAAAGGTCTCTTGTTCTTTTTCGATAAATCTAGTTATTTCCAAATTGGTGTATTGGTTATTAATGGTAATTAATCGTGACTAACTTGGAAACAGTTGGATTCATCGAAAAATACCAAGAGACCTTTTTTGTAGAGCGTACAATTTTGAACAACAGTACTCATGCAGAATCTTCCTAAGTAGATTAATTTTCAAGATATAAAAATCGAAAAGTTCCACAAGACCATTTCCCATGTTATTTAGATGGGAAATAGAAAATCGCGATGAGGCACCTCTTAGTATTAATATTAAGAGCTCAAACTTTGACAGCATTTTTTTTTTCGTCATTTGGAATAATATTTTTGACTTATTCTTTGAAAATGAAAAATAGTCGATTATTTTTTTTTTTTTTGAAGCGGTCTAATGTATATACGCATCGGTGGCATTGCGCAGGATATAATAACGAACGATCATATATAATATGTAAAGATTTTGCTCAACGTGTCTTTGCAAGCGTGTTATAGCTAGAAACAACGCACGAGGTTTGTTCGAATTGGTGTCGATATTATAGGCAGGCCAGACGGTAGTCGAAAATTACAGGTCTTCCAGTCCAGCGTTTTCCTATCCCTCCCAACCAGCTCGTTTGAATTATCGGTGACTTTACGCGCTCGACTGAATGCCCCCCTAAGCGTACCATTATCGATTTGTTCAAACAAAGTTACCGTCACGTTTCAATGATTCTCAAACGATTTCAAATGGATTTCTGTATAAAAAAAAAAAAAATAAAAATAAAATACATATCTACCCTGAAATGCAATGCAATGCAATGCGCGCGATTTGATATACACATAGGCATGTGTATACATAATACCGAGTCAAATATATGCTTTGGGTTATGGAAAAATCAACTGCATTTATATGCATTCGATGTAAAATTTAAATATTTTTATTTACATAGGTACAACAGATTTTTGTCATCATTTTTTTTTTCTCTCTCTCTCTCTCTCTCTCTCTCTCTCTCTTCTCTTTCATATCGTGATAGTAGAATGTGGTGCTGCAGCTGTTCATATAATACACATTCGCTTGGGTGGCGAAAACGGCGTCGGTATAGGCGAAACGCCAGAATCCTCATGACTTTGTCTTTGATCTCGTAGCTGAGCCATAGCATCTGCAGTTCCCTAATACTTGTTTCAAACGATTCCCCGCGGACTACTACCACATACTAACATTACTGCTCGTGATTGTGGTCGTGCAATTTATTTTTGCCATTTCGGAGAATGCTTCATAGATCATCCGCTGCCGTCCAGAACAGTCGAAGGAAAAAGAGAGAGAGAGAGAGAGAGAGAGAGAGAGAGAGAGAGAGAGAGAGAGAGAGAGAGAGAGAGAGAGAGAAAAGGATAGAGAATATAAAGAGAGGGGTAAAAAACGAGAGCACGATATTCAGCCAACGGCTGTTAGACGCCGAAGAAGCACTTTGCTTTGAGCCACCAGATCGGTCCGTCCGTTACCGTCCGCATCAGCTGACTCGCGTCATTAGTCAGGCCTCGGCTGATCGTTAGGTGACTAGGCTGATTTACCTCATATTCTATACGTACCTACATACCTACGTTAATGTATATGTATTTTACATCTATGTATTATAGATACGGTGAAGTATATACAATATCCCTATGTATGTATATATATATATTTCGGCACAGTTTAGCTGTGTAATTAGTAAGCCAGTAACTTCTGTATATGGTACATAGGTACAATATGTATGTATATTGTATATCGATTTGCGGATATTGAATGAATTTGATGATAATTATTTAACCATTATTTGGAATTCAGACGTGGGTTATCCGTCGAGGTGTACAAAATTTTGTCTATATGTTTCCTTGAAGCAGCTCGCATGTACTCACGCACGCAGGCAAGCACGCAGGCACGCACTCGTGATCGTTAACCCCTAAACATAACTTTGGCGGTTTCCCGGTCGCCGCTCGTCGTTCGTCGCTCGTCTTGGGCTGCCGCCTAGCCCTCCTCGCCCCAGGTCGTTAAAAACGCATAAACTGCCTCATCATCGGTGCCTCCCTAGCTCTGAGAATTTTCGAAGACCCCAGACCTGGGCCCGGGCATATAGATATACGTATATATTATTATAACATGAAGGCGTCTACGTATGTCCGAATTATACGGGTCACGGGATAGCCGTTGCCGAACTGTGGTTATGCAGCTATGCAATTTATGAAATTTGCCATTTCGTAATTTCGGTATTGATTTAAAAGAGGGGAAAAATTCTTTGAATGAATGTGAATAAAGAAATAAAATAAAATATATAACAAAAAGAAGAAAAAATAAAAAAAAAAAGGAATATAGGTATGTATAAGGGAAAGAAAGGAAGAATGGGAATATAATTAAACGATCGATTATATAGCCTGCGGGTATAAATACATACATATATACCTACTATTGCAACGACTTACGTAGAATATTGAATGTACCGTATGAATGTGTGGGTATTGCCTGCGGTCGTAATATGCGCGAAGAAAGAAAGAAAGAAAGAAAGAAAGAAAGAAAAAAAGAAAGAAAAAAAATGAAGAAGAAGAAGGAAATATACGTATAATATTTTTATGCAAGGTGCGCGGCGGCGCGGCTTGAGTTCGTACGATATATTCCGCGATTCTGTCATCGGCACTCCCTCCGAGAAATTCTGGCTTGGCCAGGCCCCAGGAAGCCGTACCTACCTACCTACCTACCTACCTACCAGCCAACGAACCTCTACATCTACAAGCTTCGACGACGTCAATTCAACTGGCTTTAAATCCGTATAAATTTTTCACCAAGCCTCGTTACTTCTGCTTCGCCTACCGTAAAACGTCCCGACGAACGAACGAACGAACCTGACAGACTACTATACTGACATTATAGTATAACGTATACCTACCCCTAACTCCCCGTCTCTACCTACTACTTCGTTCTTCTTGATTCCTCGCCACGTAATATTAGATTCAAAATTTTCAGAATTCTGCTATAATATACCTACGACTCGTATTGTCTGTATTATTATATAAAGCGATTGGATAAAGATTAGTCTCGATATTGTAGAATTGAGATTAGAATATTATAAAATGTTTAAAAACTGTATTTGATTCTGTAATATTAAAATTAAGAATTTTTTAATTTATTCTTTGAGAACTCGAATGACAATTCGCGTTACGTTTCAACATATATTCAATTTAAAAGTATTTTTAATTCTTTCTTACCAAGCCACCCGGTATTATTTTAGGTTTTATAACCCGAGGACCATAAATAATGCAGATGGCCGGCTGTGGCCTGGTCGGGATCAGTCGAGTTAAGGTTCAGTTAAGTTCAGGGTAGGTATAAGACTTTCGGATAGAAATTGTTATAAGAGAACCACCGCGCCACCCGCGTGTCCGTTGCAACAAGGGGATATTAAACCGGTAATTACAAAATCAATGCTCCCTGAATTATGCACGGGAATAGTGGTCTCGTCACTATTTAGGTACCTGTCCTTATACTTTTCTAACATCTACAAAGACACATACACACGTATTGTATTATTTCGATACGTCAGACATAAAGTTCGATTTTGCGCCCGCTTCGCGTGCACAAAATTAAACTTTCCGCACGTCGTATCGAAAAATAAGATTCGATACATGTGCGAAATGTACTATATATACAGTTTTGTCTTCTTTATACGGACGTATGAAATTGCAACTGCATATAAATATAATCTATCGTATACGTAACGTATCTATACCATATCATACGTATGTATATAATGTACTCGTATGTATTTATTTATGAGTTGTTACATAGCTAATAATATACATATATATCTATAATCTATACATATACTTGGATTATTCCCGATATGCCAAAGGGAATTGCGAATTGAAACTAGTATCGTATTATAAACCGTATCTGTGTATG
Source organism: Macrophya annulata (assembly GCA_963924015.1). Taxonomy (NCBI): domain Eukaryota; kingdom Metazoa; phylum Arthropoda; class Insecta; order Hymenoptera; family Tenthredinidae; genus Macrophya; species Macrophya annulata. Next base: position 23,026,920 of record OZ001259.1, read on the forward strand.
TATAATGGCTGACAAAGAACGTGCAGGGTTTATTAAATATGGATATCTCATGGCCTAGTATATAGTTGATCCATGTTAGAAACTGCACAGTACAAAGCGCTGTTAGAAACTTAGCCATAAGCTATCAGAGGCACGTATCTATGTATGTATGTACGTAGTACATACGTAAACTATTTTCTCACCAATCGATCGTCGTCGAAGACGTTCACGGAGTAATAGAAAATAAAGGAAAAATAAAGAAAATAAAATAAAAATAAAAAAACGGACCACTTTCGTACATACGTATAGACTTTGCGGCGACTTGGCTATCAATGAAACGCTATATCTATATACACTAACACGTAACACACGTTTTACATATACGATACGTGTATAAGCTAACCCAAAACAACATCCGTTTTATTCGATATACTAGGTTACTTTATATAAACTTGTTGTATAATACGTATTATTATTATTATTATTATTATTATTTTAATTACTCTTCATACAGTATGAAAATCATACACGGGGTGTATAATGGTCCATTTCTCAAAGCAGCAGCATCTCCTCTTAGACAAGAGCCACCCGAGGGCAGATAAAAATAACAAACAAAGTGTCAAGTGTAGTCGTGGAATGAAATTAGTCATTCGTAAGGTCGACACGGTAGGGTCCATACGTTTATATACCTACCTAATACCCCAAGTTAGAAAATTCGAATATTTAAACTTGAAAAACAAATGGAGGTAGTTACTTGTTAGAATTTCTCTCCCGGCTGTCTAGGACGTATTTAGAAAAGTGGTTCGGGATTTAAATTTTAAATGAAAATATTTTTCAATTTCTATGGACCATTTACCGCGATTGAATTCAATTTTTTTATTTTTTATTTTTTTCTTATAAGACACCGTCGATATCGATGGCTCTTTCGCTATCTTTCGTTATTAACTTATGTAATTGCAACGAAATCAATTTCTGCTTCGTAAGCTCGTCGGTGAGGTGGCGGTGGCGGTGCCGGTGCCGGAGGCGGAGGAGTAATATCTTTACATTCATCAAAGAGTGGGCAGGTAGGTAGGTATACATATATCGGAGAAGTAATTTTCTCCGCCAAAATACGCAGCTGTGGCACGGTAACCTACGGACGAGCGAGCTTGGAAATAGGGGAAATAATAATATTAAAAAATGAAAATGAAAAAAAAAAAAACAAATTAAATAAAATAAAATAAGAGAGAAAAAATATAAATGCAAGGTTGGAAGAAGTGAAGAGAGATAAAACTGTCGGTCACTTGCTCGACGTTAGCTGCTCACTGGCGCTGCGCCTGTCCAGGTAAATTGATTTCGTCCGCCCGACGAGAGCGATGCGATGCGATGCGATGCGATGCGACGCGACGATGACGACGACTGCTGCTTCTTGATTTTAAATCGTGAATCGGTAATGGACTGGTATAAACAAAAAAAAAAAAAAAAACAAAGAATTACGAAAAAATAAGAAGATAAGAAAGAAAAAAAAAAAAAAAAAAAGATAATGAGAAATGACAAAAACGACTTGACCCTCCTTATTTAAGCTTTTATATACTTTAACCCCGCAGTACAGTAAGTTGTTCTTATAACTTTTTGATTTAACTTCTCTGCATATCTCAGTCTTTTCTTTTCTTTAATTTAAAAAAAAAAATTTTTTTTGATATTTTACGTTTATCATTTTTTTTTTTTTCTTCTTTTTATCTTTAGAAATATCATCCAACAAAAAATTTTTTAGCTGTAATTTAACGCGATATTCTCTCATCGTGTGTATATATGTATATATATATATATATATATATATATATATATATATATATATATATATATATATATATATATATATATATATATATATATATATATATATATATATATATATATATATATATATATATATATATTTCGTAAAACGAAACTAATTATTAGCGTTGAAAAGAATTAAAAAATAATAATAATAATAATAATAATAATATTCAGTTTAATTGCTCGATTTTTATATAAAGGATAATTATTCTACCGGGTCGCCGTCGCGTCACGCCAAACCGCGGCCTGCTCCTATAACGGCGACGCAATCTTATACCTACCCATGAGCTACTCTCCGCAAAATTATATACTTCCGAAGCGCCGCGCTTACAGCAATGCATACCATACACATATACCTATACGTTGAGACTACGCGGATAATTGCCTGCAGCAGGATTGAAATTACCTATCTGTAGACTGTGGATGCGGGTAACTCTGCACTCGCCCCGAGTAGGTATAGGTACGTATATGGTACCCACCTAACTTCCAATCCTCCTTTTTTTTTATTTTTCAAATATTCACGACAAAAAGTTATTAACGATTATTAACAGCCTCTCGAAATCGTAATTATTTATTTGACATTATAGTAGCGTGTCGAAAGTTCTACTTTTCGACACGTCGGGCGCAAAGTTCGATTTTGCGTTCGCTTCGCGTGCACAAAATTCAAGTTTTCGCATGTCGTATCGAAAAATAATATTCGATACATGTGCGAAAGTTGATTCTCGACTCGTGTGATTGTTACCCTCGCTTTGCTCGGTCGAAAAACTTCACACTCGTCCGAGAATCAACATTTTCGCACTAGTATCGAAATGTACTATTTCATACCTCTGATCGGATATAATTATAATTACTTTGCCGCATTGCTATATAAGCGTTTTACCGTAAAGCAGAACTTTTGTCATGCTACTATGTCAAAAAATAATATACGCGACAATTTTGCGAAAGATCAAAATCTCGCACGAGTACTTAGTTTAGATACATACTATTTGCGTAATGTACTAATTAAAGAACTGTTGCACTAGTTAGCGAAAAAATTTCTTTTTCATCCAGTTTAAAACATTTTTTTTTTTTCTTTTTTTTTCTTTTCTCCTCAATCTCATTCTCAAGAAAGAATAATATCAATATTATCGGTTCAAATGCTATAAAAGAAGGAATTTAAACACGCGGTTATATACATATACACATATACATACACATATTGTTCAGATGAAAACTTGTCAGTATATTTTATACGTCTGTTATGATACTTATCGCAGTTCTTTCCAGACACGAGTAATAAACGAAAGAATATGATGAGAAATATCAACTCTTTGCGTATAGGACAATCGTATGTATAATATAAACGTTGTATAGGATATATTAGATATATGTATATATGTATAAGCCAGTTGTTTGTAACAATTACTCTACCGAGCTTACGTATACTGACTCGTATATAGATATATTCGTTGTCATTAATTTCTTATCATCTGTCAGCTGCAGAGCTCTCTCGGTGAATATACATCCTACGTATGATGTATGCGACAATACGCATACCTACGTATATGTATATTTCTTCGCATATATAATTGACAATGAGACTTGGTATATATTCAAGTCATTTTTTTTTTTTTTTTTTTAAATTTATTTTTGCATTCCTCTTATTGTAACGAACCGTCAAACAATTATCGTATAGCAAAAGAATCATGACTGAAGATTCCTTGTCTGTCTGTCTCTTTGACTTTGTCATTAAATTACTTTTTTTTCTTTATCTCGGTCAAGAAATCCAAAATATTTTCTCTTCCTATCTGTCAGTTTCCCAACCCGAAACCGAACCCTTTCTTTCTTTAGCTTGAATGAACAAACATTTCCAAAACTCTCTCGTTCTCGTTAGACTTTTCTGCCCATCGACGGTCTTATCGTCTTTCCACCACTCTAACTATTTCTCTTTATTTCTCTGTGTGTTATATACCTTATCTGCTTCCTTTTTATTTTTTCTTTCTTTTTTTACTTCGTTTTCAAGAGGCCAACAAGCAAAGCAAAGCTACGTTGCGTCTGGGTTATAGGCGGGCGTAGTCACCGCGATAACCGTGAATAGAAATGTGTAATAATTGATGGTCAAGCAATCAGTACCGGTATATACATATATATGTATACTTATGTATGTACATTATACATACATTATGACGGAAAAGTTTCATCGCTGTAGTTATGGTCTACGATTTAAAATAATTTTCGTTAATATTTAAAATCTTTAATGCAGCTGCTGTAACAACGTGTGACCAACGAAACGTAACCTATCACTAAGCTGTTCATTTATTATTGTTGTTTTACGCAGTGCTTATGCAGCTGGCGAGGAAGATAATGGTATACATACTGCAGTATAAGGTCGATGGACATTTCTTTTCTTTTAGGAAAAATACGGTATTTAGTACCCCTGCAGTTTGACCCGTTGACCAAATTTTGTGGTTCTTTTTTTTTTTCTTTTACCCCATTTTTTTGTTTGTTCATTTTCCCTTTTAAACGAATCGATCTTTTCCTTCCATCTCTATTTTCATCTCTCTCTCTCTCTCTCTCTCTCTTTGGCACTCGTTTGTAAAATTGTTCTCCCCCTCGAGTAGGGTTATATAGCGTGAGCACCTGCTCCCCCTAATCTAAGCATTGTCTGTTTCATCTGTCCCCGTCGAGACCTCGGGGCGAGTCCAGGCAGAAGATGGCAAACAAAAGACCACCATCACCTCCTCACTCCTTCCTACTCCATTCGGCCTTCAGCCCCACAGTATTCAGTCTTCAGTATTCAGCCTTCAGACATCAGCCTACAGCCTTTAGCCTTCAGCCTTCAGTATTTCCATTGTCTTAACCAAATTGCTGCACGGCAAACCACCGCGCTACTGCTACTGCCTGAGCCATACCTTTAAGCTACGCGATTCTATTTTCTCTCAACTTGGACTCGACGGTACCTATACCATATCTCTTCGCTTCGCTCGATGAGATTCTTTTATGTAGGTGTAGCGAGGTATATAAGTGCTAAGTAGAATCCTGAAGTATAATACGTTTAGATAGGGATTTCTTTTTTTCGAAATCTGTATAAATTACCTTGATTTTTATTTTTAAAAAAATTACGAAGTTATAAGATTAGAAACTTAGGAAATCAATTGGGATTACATGAAATCATTAACTGATCGTATAGATTTGATTTAGGTCCAAGAAACGAGCTCTTTATCATATCGTCGAACTTTCAAAGAAGACGTTAAAGAATGACAGAGATTACCTACAGGGTAGTGAGCTAAATAATTATCGTAGACAGTTTATTGAATTAACTCAAGATCGTATAACCCCCCTCCCTTACCCCCGTTTTACCGTAAAATTCACATCTCTTATATTTAACCGAATAAAATAAACCGCGTGTTAATTCCAAAATTTAGAAGTTCACCGCTGTTCGAATTACGAAATTTACATTCATTATAAAGACCGGTCGTCATCGTCGTCGTTGAGGTTCTTGTAGTTTAGAAATTATTCAAATATATATCTACCTACCTACCTACCTTGTAGTATATATTCTCGACGTTGACGTCGACGTCTGTGAACGACTTAAACTCAATTCCATACATCATCGTTGTTAATTGTAAATAAACAAAACTCCCCTATGTATACATATACCTATACCTATATACTTGTATATACCCCGATTGTTCTCAATTAATAACGGATTAACCTCACTTATCTTCTATTATTATGTTTATACATATACATATCTATACATATACATACTACGTATTATAATTTAAGGTATAAACTACCTTGTGTCGCTTCCTAATTCTCCTTTCATCCCTTAAACATTAGGGAATGGTGAGCTCGAGGAATCGGCTGTTTGACGTGGGTAAACCGGAGGGAAATTCTGTAAAATGGTCTGCATGGATCGTTAATGTACGTATTCGAGGAAGTCTGCTTATACCACAATGCTATCACCATTGTCGTTCATGAGTTATGCAATCTACGGATTTTTATACGCGCCCGTTTGTATTCCGATTTTGAAAGTCATTCCACTAAAAAAAAAAAAAAAGAGAATCTTATTGACACAATTGTCACAAGAAGGAATAACGTTCGTCCTATATATATATATAGTTATACTTAAAAAAAAACACTGTACAGAGAGCAACCTTTGAAATTCTATTCAAATCGTATCTTGGGAATGCAAACTCCTCTCTCTCCTCGAGTGAGGCTTACGAATTGGAATAATTTCTTATGCTAATCCCGAAACGCACGTGTGAGCGAAACGAGGTAGGATGAGGATAAGGACGAGAACGAGGATGAGGTTGGTATAATCTTTCAATTTCTGTTCAAAAACTTTTGCAGCTGTTGAAATTAGGTAAAGGAACGTACATACGTACGTACGTTTTGACGTTGCAGTCTCTGCTGACAATTCATTCCTTTTCAAACTGTTTCTAGACCTTTTTTTTATTTTTTCTCTTTGGTTTTTTTTTCGTTTTGTATATAAATTGAAACGATTTCTATTCAGATTTTTGGAACCAGTAACGTTATAACGATTCAACACCTCTCCGGTAATTAGAGAGACCTTTTCACTGTAACGGGATTTTACTTCGGTACCTAAACCTGAACCTGAACCTAAACCTAAACGTAGACGTAAACCTAAACCAACCACCACATACTATAACGACGGTTTATACCCACATCAAACGTGCAGGAGAATAGCCTATAGCTACGTACCTGAACGAATATATCCAAATGTATAGGTGAAGGCATCTATCTATCTATCCTGGTTATACCTGCGGGACGGAACGGATAGGTAAAGATCCCAAGGGATCAGATACCGATCCCTATTATACGTGGACGGTACTCGGACCCCCAGACCAATACTAATCACGAATTCAAAGCCACGTGTGTTTCATTAAGAGTATAGCGAATATGTTTTAAGGGTATGAAAAAAAAAACAAGAATACCGCTTTTCATTAGAAATTTTTTTTATTACATATCCCACTTTTATTTGTCTTGCTGTTGAGGATAGGAACGCGGTTTTAAAGTCCAAATTTATACCCACTACGTCCTAATGCAAGTTTCTCGTCTCTGTCCTTGTAACCGTGTAGGAGAGTTATAGTCTCGTGCGCTTTACAATTTACATTCGCGTGCAAGAATTTCATCGTAACGTGTTATAGGCCAGCCATAGCCATAGCCATAGTCATAGTCATAGTCATAGTCATGCCAGCGCGGTTAGGTTAGGGTTGGGTATTATAAACCGAGAAACTTGCCTCTGCAGCAACCTGCGAAACTAAAGATATTCCCTTGGGCTGTGATAATGGACCGTGTCTATAAATTAGCGTATGACCTAAAACCGTCGCGTGTATTACGTATTTGTGCGTATGTGTAGGTATGTACATACATACATACGTGTAACGCTGTATATGAGTTGTGCATGTCTTTGTAAACGTGCGAGTACCAGGTAGACGTATATATGTATACCATTCTATTTCAAAGAGGACACGTCAGGAAAGATGATCATTTTTTAAACGATGAATAATCCTGGGATTATGAGGTTTTCAGAATCACGAGCGAAGGTGAGCGAATACCGTTAATATCACCAACCCTTCAGCGTCCGAACACGTCCGCGACCTCGAAACGATGCTGGAATTTATTAATTCGACTACCTATTTGACAGGTCGGCATGTATGTATATAGTCGTTTTTTATATTTCATGTGTTAGCGGGCGGGTCCTCGTGTCAAAACGACACTGCACGCGATATAAGAGATAGACGTAACTCTTTTTTAATTTTTCATCAAACTGGTTTCTTTTTTTTTTTTTTTTTGTTATTTTTCAGTTTTTTACGTCGCGGATATAATTTCTCAGTCCGGTTGGTATTATGACCGTAAACCAAACGGGCTTTTCGTAAAGTGGATTGCGACGTCTTTGCAGATCCTTATCAGCCGCGAGGGGACAAGGAATTTCTATTTTTTTTTTTGTTTCCTTCTTATTTTTACCTCCTTATTGCATCTAGGGAAAAATAGGATCACGATAGTGCGCTTGTATACGGTTGAAGCTATATTACATTTTTATTTTGTTCCCAAACTCTTCTTCTTCTTCTTCTTCTTCTTCTTCTTCATCTTTTTTCTTCTTATTTTTATGCTCAAACTATTTTTCCACCCATGACTGATCGTCGTATAGGTTACGGACTACAGACTCGGTTATACCTACATATGGCTCTACGGTATGGCCGGTATGCGTCCGAGACCCTTAGAAATGTCTGATTAGAAACTACAGCCTTTGTTCCCGGATGATCCTCCTGCGGAGGCATCGCATAACACACGGTATTCTTTTTTTTTTTTTTTTATCTTGCGGTAAGAATCGTCGTCTTACGTCTTTTGTTTTGCGCTTAGAAAATCTTATACGAACTGGATTTTGGCGTCGGGGTGTCGCCTACAGAGAGAGAGAGAGAGAGAGAGAGAGAGAGAGAGAGAGAGAGAGAGAGAGAGAGAGAGAAGAGAAGGGGCAAGGTACGGACGTCGAAATTGCGCGGAATGATGAAAGACACTGTAATCTTATTCATTAAGGGAAGGCTTTGCCATCTCCAATATAGACGAAGCCAAGCCAAGACAGGCAAGGGCAGGGGCAGAAACTCGGCGTAAGCAAGATGAATGTCCCTCGCTTTGAAAATAAAATATTAAAAATAAAAGTATAAGAAGAAAGTAAAAATGTATAAATACATAGGCACCCGTTTACGCACAGCAGCATCGACGTACATACATACGTATATACGTTTTCCGTTTGTCCTTTTATCTCTTCCTTTTCCTCTTACTCGCTTCTTTATATACTTATTTATTTATTTATTTATTTTTTACTCCCGTACTTCGTTCATACACCCCCGTAGTTGTTGGTTGCCTCTTCGGTGTGGAGAATCAAAGCAAGGATAAGATAATGGCGAGTTTCACGCGGGTGATGTAGGACGTACATTTTATTGTAAAACTTGAGTTAAAAAGAAAAAGAAAGAGAAACCAAAAAATAAAAAATAAAAAATTGAATAAAAAAATCAGAAAACGAAAAAGAATTACAAGAAAAAAAATCTGCCGGTCCAAACGCCAACGTTTTATCTTACTTTTCGTTGTAAATTTACATAACGCACTCAACGCACACCTCCTTGGGGACTAATGTTCTCGTCGACCTCATGGTTTACGACGGCGCATATTCTTCCACCGTTATACTCGTGTCGTTCAGTTTCACTGCATTTATACCTACGTAATATGTATTAAAAAGACGTGCTGCACCTGCAGCTAAAATTTCCTCTTTCTAAACATCCGTGTAAAATTTTTTTTTCATTCTTATAAGTTTTGCGATAAAAAATAGAGAATAGTAACAAATTTGTATGTCTAGGTTGTGCAGCAACTATAGGTCGTACATCGTGCGGGTGTACTAATTTAGTATAAAATAAAAGAAAAGGATTAACAACTGATCGTCCCACGATCGAACATGGTTATACCATTTGCGTTATCTATCATTAATAAATTCGTAGCTATAAGTTATTTAGTGACTTTCGACATTTCGGTGTTAAATCGAGGATCGGCAACATGATCACAACCATCTGGCAAACGTATTCTATATCCATCGCATTATCTCTCTTCTTTTCTCTTTTCCCGTATGGATGTACCGATTCGATTCGATTCGATTTCATTCGACCCTAGAGCACGAGCGACCCTATTTGCTCTTCTACGCGGTTATATCTCTCCATATATCCCTCCTATCTGTCTATATCTCGATCCTCCCCTCGGTACGGGTACCAACGCTTCATCTCTGTTCACCTCCTGCCAAAACCAGTCATCAATAACCGCCGTATCAGCTAGCTTATAGTATAAGTGTGCTCGTTCGTCGTTCCACGTGCATACGACGCTTATACGTCCTCGTGAGTGCGTCTGCAGGCCGCCGTCAGTCTAGCTGAACTGCAATCCATATTACATATGTATACATATACCTATGTATGATATATATCTCGTTCGTTGTTGCATGATGCGACTTAAAACTCTTACAAGTCGTATGCAGTCGTCAATTATAACGGATAGATATATATGCGGGTAAAATATGAACACTTATAGCAATTTTTTTATTTTTTTTTCTGGGTATATGTATCGTTATATCAACGAATGAACGAATGAACAAAGTTTTCGTATAGATATATATACCTATGTATATAAACTGCTGCGGCGATTTCTTTGGAATTTATTAGGAGTGACTATTGTCTTTCGAGTCTTCGGACAAAAGGATTATTATTTCATTCTTAGACGTTGCAGGCGAGCTAGAGAGCTGCGGGCTGGGCTTGCACAAAGGCTATTGTGTCCCGCAGGTCGGTAGGTTGGTTGGTAGGTAGGTAGGTAGGTATATAGGTAAGCTGCAATGATGTGCGATCTATACTATTAAATTGTATATACATATATATATAAATACCTGTATTATTATATAAGCCGTTCATCAAATATTACAATATACGAAATTAACAATGCGTATGCCTTTCGATGGTAAACCGATTTTCTTTTTAAACAAAATCTCCCTCTCGCTCGGTGTAAAAAAATAAAAAAAGAAATTCGGATTAGCCTGTCATATTCACAAAACGATTTTCATTCAAATCACATTCTGCAGTAGCAGCTACAGCAGCAGTATAACCAAAACGACGAGGGGCGAAAAGGATTTTTCACAGGTAGCCCGTTACACGTGCCAAGACCCCTAATTGCTGCACGAGTCACAGAATTTCAAATAATAAATCTCTACTTTCCCTCGACGGTGATTAATGATTAAATTAATTATTTCGTTGTTTTCCAGTTTTTTTTTTTTTTTTTTTTTTTCCTTTTTTGGTTTTTCGGAATTTCGCAACACACACGACACGTTGTTATTTATCTATCGGCAATTTTTTTTCTTTCTGCTACTAGATCTATATTATTACTAACGCGTACTGTTTTCTCACTTATAGAAATAAGCCAGAGATCTAAACGTGTATATCTCTATATCTATATACCCCGTAAATCTCCCCAAGGGGAGAACCATTTAATAGACACGAAAGCAATTACTGCAGTGGGGATAAACTCACTGACTTGATCCTTATTTTTTTATTATTTTATTTTACATTAATCGTAACTGATTTTCCCCAAGTAGGATGTTTTTTTTTTTTTTTTTTCATCTTTCTATCGATCGATCTCCATTTCTTTCGATCGGGCTAATCTCTCCCAGACTCTGTTATTCCTCTTCAATTTTTCTCTACACACTTGGATTCCGTTTTATCATAAAATTTCTATTCCCGAACCACTCGCTCCCCTCGGGGCTGTATACACACTTCGATTATTATTATCACAGCAGTCTGGACCGCGCGCGAATCAATATCGTTACAAACAATGCATCTCGTCTAGTTCGGAGGGTCTGGTTCGGAAAATTCAAGTCCTCATAGTCACGCTTTATACACATAAAGCTTCAGCTATCTCCCAGGTCCCCGACGTTACCACGTCGAGGTTTACCGGAAGTGACGGCTTAACGATTAAACAACTAGTTCCGCCAACAGCACCGGACATTCACCGAAGAGTTAACTCTGGTCAGAATTGAAGCGGACAAAAAGCGAAATAAAAACAAAAAAAAAAAAACTAATTGCAATCATTTCAATTTATGGGATATTTGTATAAAAAATAGTTTCAAAAATTGATACAATATTCTTTCGTTTTAATAATTCGAAGTTATACTTCCGTTACGCACTGCATATGGTATATATGAGGATACCTACTACAGTGTTAATCACCCCGCGGGAGCTTACGCTAGGGCAACGTGCAGTAAATCGCTTTCTGCAGTACCTATATACAGGAAGCGAGTTGCATTAGCTTAATATTATAACTCCACGTCCAGGTTTAAACAGTTTGTACATACATACAAACATACGTGAGGGGGTTCATCCTCACGCGTATGGGAGCATGTATATGTAAATTTATACCAGCGAAGTGAAGTGAAGTAAAGTGATGTGACGGGACAGGACGCGTTGGTAGATTCCCTATGATTCCCAGGCTGCACTATGCAACCAACAATCTCTTCCCTCCATTACTCGCATAGTCTAGTTTAGTTTAGTTTAGTTTTAGTTTTAGTTTTAGTTTATGTTTAGTTTACGTTTTGCCATATTCTAGTCAGATTATAGTTTGCTCAAGACGACAAGTTCCATACCTTATATTATACCCGGTATTTGGTTCTGACGTCATCTTTCTCTCTCGACAATTCGATGTGGATATCTTATTATACTTGTATTACTTTTGTCAATTTTTTGTTTTTTTTCTTTATCCTATTTTTTTTTTTTTTCCTTTCTTTATATACTTTCAGATATATAGAGGGAATAGGAATGGATGTACACGTATACGTACACGTAGATCGTTTTATCACCCGATAAAGATAGCTGACATAAGTCTTCTAGCGTTTTATACTGAAACTACCGTAGGTATATAAAGAGAGTAAGACATAGATGGTCTTAGATATAGATATATATACATTCTTGTATCGTCAAAGTTTTTCCGGATCTTCGCTAAACTTGAATTGCCTCGTCTGATCTCTTTGGAAATTCACTTTTTGTTTTTATGTTTTCTTTTTCGCTGAGTAACAAAACTAAGAAATAGAATAAAAATAATCGAGAGAAGGGCTATTATACCGATATATAGGATGTAAAACTGTAACTGAATACTTCAGCGGGATTATTATATCGTATAATAGTTTACGAAAGTGAAAATCATTCTAAACTTTTACCGTTGCATCGGGTAGGTATTATATTATAAGTAAAATTGGTGGGTTACTAAACTCCAGGATAAGATTTCGATAAGGTTCGACGATTATTATTATTATTATAACTATTATCATTATCCCGTCGATTTTTTTTTCTTATTTTTTTAGTTTTTTTTACTATGCCTACTGTTGAAATATATCAGCTGTGGTAATTGTCGATAGTTGGGGTAAATTTTTCTAAAAATAGACAAAGATAGGGATAAAAATATATACATGTATCGATAAATTTTATATATTTAGGTGGATACGAGATACGATATATCCGTTTGGACCGTTGCTCTCCCTAGTATCTTGTATAATTCTTATCTTGTACGAAGTTGAAAAAGAAAAATTTTAAGTCTCTGAATATAGGTCAAATAAATTATACGATAGATTCGATGACGAAACTAGCAAATGAAAAAAATAAAGAAATAATATAATAGAAAAAGAAAAATTTATACACCATCCCAGACAGAACCTGCAGGACGCTCCTTCGCCCTGTGTTATAGTGCTAATGAAAAGTCCAGTTGCTTTCAATTTCCGGATCGCTTCATCATCGCCGAGGGTCACGCAGGAGAGGGAAGGGGGGACGGGGATTTGATGTTACGTACTACGTATGGCTTGCACCTATACCCATACCCGTACCTAACAGAGGAGGTTAAAGCTGTATCGGATGGTGCGTTGCCGTGTCCGAAACAGACGGTGCTATAACTAAATCTGAACCCGTATACATATATATATATAGCGTTATACCCCTGGTTAGGGGAATGATACAAACTCACCGAATTTCAACCCCTTTTATCAATTACTTTATACCTTTGATCCTTTTTTTTTATTTCTTTTTTTCTTTCCATATTTTTTGTTTTTTTGTTTCAATCTTTTGTCGTGATTTCATATTTTCGATATTTATTGATTCTACGAAAAATAAAATCCTCTACATGACAAGACAAAGACTGGGGTAAAGGAAGAAGGAGGGAAGCTTTGCTAAACTCAGAGTTTTCGGGGAGCGGAATTGATTGTAGACCCTTTTTCAACGGTGTTTCCCGGTATTTGACACATCGGTGACGACCAAACCGACGCGACGCGACTCGACGCCGCGTTCACAAAAGAATAACGTCACCGTGCAACGCTCTCCTCGTCGTCGTTGTCGTTGTCGTCGTCGTCGTCGTCGTCGTCGTCTGTATAAGACAAGAGCATTCCTCCGCGTCTACGCCGCCCGTCGCCCTCGAAGAGAACGAACTAAGGAACGAACGAACGAACGAGCGAACGGACCTTGGTTAGTTAGGCGGAACACGCCTCTACCAGGTCTCCGTCTACGGTCGGTTCCGAAGTAGGCCTGCGGGCTCTGGTATCTGCCCTTGTAGAGGCGCTAAGGCACATTCGTGTATATATATATATATATATATATATATATATATATATATATATATATATATATATATATATATATATATATATATATATATATATATATATATATATATATATATATATATATATATATATATATATATATATATATATATATATATATATATATATATATATATATATATATATATATATATATAGTTATATACCGCGAGATATATAAGACTTTTTATTTACTCCGTATACCGGCGGACTTGGTCTTGGACTCGAACTCTCTTCCGAGAACCTAGCGAATCTACAATCTGGCTAGATTGCTCAGCCGCACAACGACGCCGAAGAATCTATACGATCCAAACATTTCGAACCGATCACGATGAGGTTCTGTCTCTGTGTGTCTCTCGACTTCCAAAAACTATTCGACCGAATAACCAGCTACGGATAGGAATACCTACCTACCAACCTACCTACTCGTGCCTCCAGCAGGATTCGGTACGGTTGATTGATGCGGCGATACAAATCCAGCCGATACAACGACCATTCATTTTCGAGGGGACGGAAAGACCGGCTCTATATACCATCATGGATATATAGGCATCTATACATGTGCATACAGGGAGTCTGATTGCATCGCGAGGATCGATACTCGCGTATATATATATATATATACTATGTATATATATATATAAATACATATGTACGTGCATACATATAGGTTATATACGGTGGAATTTCATACAAGTTATTATGCAAATTGTGGGGGCAATTTAGACCACCGATATTCTACTCGACACATTTATTATCACCAATCGTCGTTATCATACGTAATGCGTCGGGGTCTTATCGACGTGAGTATATAGACATATAGATATATATAGATATATAAAGGGAATTAGTTTTTTGAAGCAATTTTCTTCACCCTATTCAAAGACTATACAGTCAAAGTACGAGATGCGCTAATACTAGCCGAGAGAAAGAGAGAGCGGTGTACATTTATCAAAGATCTTGAGTCTCGCGTAGGTATAACTTCTCTCTTTTTTCTCTCGTATTCTCGTATTATCGTCTTCTCGTATTCGGTACTCGTCCTATCGTCGAACAGGGAGACTCTTGTACGTTTAATGGGAAATAAAACAGCTGTTGAAAACGGTGTGTACTACGGATCATGGTCGTTAGGCGGTCGGGTATTCCGTCGTTAAACCTGCACTATGCGATCTTTTAGAACGTACGCGAGAGGAACCGACCGAAAGGTTCTTTCAATATGTATTGCAGTACGTGTGTATTTTATGTATGTATGTATGTATGTACTCGCTCTGGGAATCATACGGAATACAAACGTCCTACGGAGAAGATGGTAATTGGAACCTGGAAGTTTTATGGACTGCAGAGACGAGACGAGATAAGATGAGATGAGATCGACGTTAAACCGTCTTTACGAAGGTACCTTCATTATATTATCATGCAAACTTGATAATCGGATAATTAGCATATTCTGACCCGAATTATTGTTCGCGATATCGCGTTCAAATTTCTCCTTCTTTTGGTATATAGTATACCTCGAATCTTATATTATAATTCACGATCTTTACCGGTTATAAGAATAAAACTACTCGTATATGTATGTACATACCTATAAATATAATATCGAACATTCGAGGCGAGTTGACAGTTAATATGATACGCTGATCGCACACGTTGAATTCAGAGCCAGACCTCTGCAGGTTCTGGCTCTCTGTCACCGCATGCAATTCTCTCATCGCTATAGGGGTGGGCTGCTGCTGGTTCTGGTTCTGGTTCTGGTACTGGTGCTGGTGCATGAAACCCACGACCAACTAGCAGCGGCTTGGTGAGGTACGCGAGGGAGCCAGACAGCAGTGTAACAGTCCAACGCAGAGGCAGGATTCGAAGCGAGGACCGCAGACCGCAGGACCGTAGAACCAGCGACGAATCCAATGTGTAGGTATATGTATGTATGTACATACGATGCACCACCGGCTTCGAACGAGGTTGAATCACATCGCGGTGAAAACTAACCCTTTGAGATACGAAACGAAACGAAACTAAATGAAACGAACCGAGGTTACGGTCTTCTCTCTACGTGTAACATTATGCACACTTCGATGATCCGATCGCTGCAGTACCTAATCCTTCTTTTTCTTTTTATTTTTTGTTCTCTTCATTCTTTCTTTTCTTCTTTTTAAACAGAGAAAAATGCATACCGCTTACGCTAGCCTCGGACATCACGTGTAGATATCCCGTCGATAAAATCGTCTGATATTTTAACAGTATATTTTCTGTGCTCTTTATCACATTTAGCTATTTGATGAAAATAAATAGATTTTCGATGAAAAGAAATTTTCATGAATTCTAACACGATGGTATAAAATGAGGGGCTCTGGTTCGACTGGTTACGACCCTGCATTGCTGCACGATAGCACAAGCACAAGTCCGTCTATTACCATTATCCGTTGTTCCCTTTCGCTCCAGGAAGAAGATGAATCGTTGGTAATACCGCAACAGCTGGACCCGCCTCAATGGAGATTATTTGTCTGTGCGATCACCCGACCCAGCGAAAATCTAAGGCTTCGATAAGCCGAGCGCGGTTAACAGCGGAGGAAATATGAGAACCTATAGAAGAGGAACGAGAGGGTAGGAGACAGGGAGAGACGGGGGATAGGGATAGAGATACGAGATAGAGAGGGAAGACCTGGGAAAGGTTTGACCGGACCTCCGGGATGGAACAAAAAAAAAAAATATCTACGTCACAGGTTTATATTTCTTGTCTGTTTATATTACGATTGGGGTAATTGTTGTTTGTGATATTATTTTACCGATCGTTAGGTACAATTTTATTTTTTTGGTTTTTTTTTTTTTTTTATAATTTCGAGTGTATTAAAAAAAAATTGGGTTTTATAAATCTCGTTATTAAGAAGGGAAAAGAAATTTTTGTTCCCTTCGTAGCATCAGCATCACCTTCAGTTTCAGTCTTAGCCTCGGGTTTTCGGCCACAGTTTTCTTATTCCGGTTCAATATCAAGATATTAAAAGTTTTGAAGACGGAGAGAGAAAGAGGGAACGATGAATAAGGAGAGACCAGGATGGGAGGGTTTCGTCGGTCGTACATCATAGGAAATTCTTGAATACGTAAGAGAGCCATAACTTATATATCGAGATCGGGGTCTGCCCAAGTTTCTCTCTCTCTCTTTCTCTCTCTTTCTCGTTTAATATCAGTATCTACATTAATATTAACAGCGCGCGGTTATACTTTTGCATATATTTTAAAATCATATCTCCGCAGTTAGTCGAAGTTAGTCCAACTAGATTGTATGGAAAAATAAAATTTCTAAACCCGAAAGAAAAAAAAAGAAAATAAATAATGAGAATTAAAAAAAAATTCAGAACGTATAGTATGGGTATATAAGGTGGATACAGCCGTTGACAACACGCGTATAATAATATACGTTATAGATGTTAATATAACGACTGGGCTGATTAGTCTAAACAGATAATTAGAAGGGATCGTTTTGACAGGCAAGATAAATTTTTTTTCTTCTCTTTTTTTTTTTCTTTTCTCTTTCAAACCGAACCTTATGCGCCAGCCGAAAGTGTGACGGAGTAATCTTGCTAATTAGAGATGGGGGTTTGCTGTAGTTCCATACGGTCAATCGATCAATTATTTTAATTTATTCAATTTCTATATGCTCCGATGAATGTTAAATAGAAAAACAAAAAAAAATATATATATATATACATATAATTAAAAAAATATAACTTTCATATAGATAGGCTAGTTTTGCCGGTTGTTGTTCATGCCGCAGGTATTAATGGTGACGATAAATAGATTTGGTAATATAGATATATAGGTTTATACGAGTATATATACATATATACTAAAATATTGAATCGTGTTATAAAATAAAATAAAATATAATTTATATATACATATACGTATATAGATTAGATTCAGAACTACGCCTATATTGATAATAAATATTTCTAATTTATTCATTCCTCATGTTATGAATTGATTGCAATCTCGATTGATGTCGATCTGTCAGCTAGATTTTTTTTTTTATTTTTTTTATTTCGGTGCTGTATATACTTACTAACACTACTTAGAGTCATACGTATAGATAGTACCTCTCAACGGTGAAAGCAGTTCAATAATATTTGCCGCTTGTAAATCAATTCTAACAACAACAACGACGACGTTTCATACTTAAAAGCAACAACCAACTTTACCAATCAGCCCAGAAGATAGCCGTCGTTTTTTTTTTCTATTTTTTTTTTCTGTTTTTCTTTTTAATTGAACAGAAATCTTGTCTGCTTTTAAATCGAACTGTAAATGGATTTCCTGTTATCTTCAGACAAGTTGGTAGGTAGGTGGGTAGGTTGGTATATAATTCGGATCACTCAACGATCACGAATTAGATCCGATAAATTGATAACGTGTTTCTGTTACACATTTATATTTTTATTTTTTTCTATCTTCTTTTCTTCATTTTTCTTTTTCTATAATCGTCGTAGCTGTATACATATAAATCGATAAACAATTTGAGTACAAAGAAGAATTACGTATACGTCACACGGTTTATTTAAATTACTATCTCCTCTTGCTTCTCCTCTTTTTATTGCTGCTGTACAGTGCACCGGGCCAACAAGCTATGCGATAAATCTCGACTAATTAAAATGCACCGTGAGAAGTGGTGATACGCACGGGGGTCTCCGTTCAATTATCTTATCGCGTAAAGAGTCGACGAGGGGAGTTTAGAAACCTTGGGGTTTGTCAAAGCCGAAGGGAGAAGAAGGGAGAAACGCGCAACATGCTTGTATCGTTTCCTTTCAAGAGGCATTTTCCGGCCTCTCTATACTCCCAGCCTCTACCACGGCGCGCTGCTGAGATGAACAAAGAAAAAAAAAAAAATATATAAAAAAGAAAGAAAAAAAGAAAAAAATGAAAAGTAAAATAATATATAGGGATATATCTATATGTAATAAATAAGTATACATATTACACATACATAATATTCTCGATGAATTTTAATCAAGCTACATTTCTCGTGCGAATATTTATAACCAATCAATCGGATTTGGGTTAATCAATATATCAAGCCTGACCGCGATATAGTAGAACATTACGGTTGTATATTATTAGGAGTAATAAAACCTCCCAATTCTGTCATGTCAATCATCAAAGACTGTAGGTAATCAATTTTGAACAAGAAATCGAACAACGATCATTACCGTATAAATTTTACGAAGTCTAAAAAATGGAAAGAACCTCGAACTGCATGGTTAACGTAAAAGTATATCGCCAAAGCTGAGAGCCTGCCTAGAGTAACGTCGATATTTTTCTCGCTTGATTAATTCCGAAAGTGTCGCCGTGGTGGTGTGCACCTCCCGAGGGATCGTAGCTCCGTATATCTTATCTCTCACGTACCAGACTAGCTAGGCTATAGAACTGTAAGCTTCGGGTACACACCTACGTCTTACGTTAACCTCGATATATACGAATTGAATTGACTTGAATTGAATTGAATTGGATTGGATTGAATGCGAGTCTCGTTATACTCGCTGAGACCGAACCAAACCACCTTTCCCCCTTTACGTACCTACCAATGAATTAATATGTATCCATGAAATCTGAATCCATGCAGTATACAATTTAAACGGCTCGAAGATTTCGGTCACGCTTTTGAACGTACGGTACGTGGCATTCCGCGATCTACGAAATAAATATACTACATACATACATACATACATACATAGTGTATAAATAATGTGGACATAAAATGGAGCTAAAATATTTTTCGGTACGTCTAGCACGCGCGGGTCGTGGTTCGCCTTGATACGTCAGTCACACATCCTGTTCCCGAGGATATTGTTGACCATTATACAAACTAGTGCATGTGTTACGGTGACTGTGACTGGTACTGGTATACTGGGACGGAAATGCCGAATCCGCCTCGGGAAGTAATTATCATTATATCGTGGTCGTAATTAAGATTGTAATTATCGGTGGAATCCCGTTGCCGCTGTTGGTATTCTAGCTACAGCCTGTACCGTTCTCGCCCTAAACCCAGTACCAAGGGATACCCTTTTCCCTTATTTTATCCTGTAGAGAGTTTCAGGGTAGGTATATACATATATATATATAAAACTTTCGAGAAACTAACTCTTCTTCGGCAAAGTAATCTAAAACGAAACGATTCCCATACCCCAAGGACTTTCATTCTTATATTGTCAAATGAATCGGTATCGCATTTTCAACTGCACGGATCGATAGCTGCATCTTGCGAAAAGGTAAAGAAAAGAGAGACAGAGAGAGAGAGAGAGAAAGGTATACGTATATATATATATATATATATATATATATATATATATATATATATATATATATATATATATATATATATATATATATATATATATATATATATATATATATATATATATATATATATATATATATATATATATATATATTATATCACGAAATGAATTATCCTCCGCGGGCAAAGAAACCCGGCTGGTATGGATTAGCCGATGAGAGATTTGATCGTTCCTTTTCACCGACTTACAGCTCCGCGGCCTCCCATTAGAGACGGTAGAAAAATAAAGAAGACGAAGAAGAAGAGGAAGAAGAATGATTCAGAAATGGAGAGACAGAGAGAGAAAGAGATAGATGGAGTGAGGGAGAAAGACGAGAAGTGATGGGCTCTACTCCTTGTAGAGATCTTCAGATTATTCTTCTCGGTCTCTCGCAGGGGCGGATAGTAGAGGTGCATACCTTACTTACTTTATTCGCAAAGAGGCTTTGTTATATCCTGTACCTACTCTTAATCCTGATCCTGGTGCAACGTACACGCTGTTCTACATCGGTTTTCTTTATTAAAACATGTATATTTTTATACAGATTTATTTATCCCAGCTATTCTTACGTAACGACTTATCATTTTACGAGGATAATTCCTCCTTCTTGTAGTCTCGAATATGAATCTATTACCGGTCTACTCTACCTTGTCCAAAAAGTTAATCTTGTAAAGGACATTGAAATACTAAAAACGAGACTATTTCAAACGACACTATAGTTAAGTACCTATATACCTAGATGGATAGAATGAGTACGAAGAATCGTGTATATAGTGCATTTGAGAAAATAAAAAAGTGAAATAAAAAAGTTGTTATTTTTTTATTTTTCCGAAATGGAATAAAGAGAATGTAGGTATAAGCAAAACACGGAGAATAGAAGTGAGGCAAAGAGACACCGTCGTCGGTGCAGCTGAGGGAAACACGCGAGGTAGTGTAAACACAGGAATTAGTGAGACGGTTGAGTGTTTGACGAAAGGGAGACAGTTCCTGGAGTCCTCGGTTCTCCTCTCTGTACCCATCCCCGCCTTTTCATCTCTATCTCATTCTATCTATCTTCTTCTCTACTCTCTCTCTACTTCTCTCGCCTACCAGCACGTTGACTCATTTGCCCGTTCCTGGGTAGAGGTGGGTACTCGAACCCGCCTGCCTATCCGCCGAAAGTACGCTGTTTGCATCTCAAGTCCCCTCTGGACAGGCGGGTAGAGCCTTGGCTGCGCAGACGGTGAGCAAATAGGCGCTCACTTATACGTGACGTTGAAATTTTCGGATGGTTTAGGTTCAGGGATCTGTCCATCTCTCTCTCTCTCTCTCTCTCTTTCTCTCTCCTTCCGTCGTCAAGTTTAGAGTTCCCTTTAGAAACGTTAGATTATAATTAATTTGAAGTTTTAAATCACACGGCAAAGACCGAATTCGTTCTTTCATTATAAGTATATGTAACTATAGCTACAACACACGTATGTATGTATGTACATACATACATACCTATAAAAGAAACGAAAAATTGTATGTAGAAAGTTTTGTAGGTTGAAACGACAGGGAATAAATTACTTCGTTGAAGGTAGGTAGGTGGGTAGGTAGGTAGGTATACGAGGAGGGGAGGGTAACGGGTATAAGCGGGGTGAAGAAGAATTTTCAGATAAATCAACACGCCCTGAGGCAAAATTGCGCGGCGAAAAGATCCGTTGAATCCGTAAACAGAACGATTCCCACGCGGCTGTTTGTCAAAGGCATTTGTCGAAGACAAAGAACGTCTTTTACGCGAAAGAGAATTTTCTCCAAGCCACTCTCGGGGATATACACCTACCCAGTTTTCAACAGCTATCCCTATCCATAGTCCTCTCCGTATTCGTATTCCTATTCCTATTCGTAGTCCTAGTCACCACGATTCACGATTCTGCAGGATAATCCCTGACGTTTCGTCGTACCGCCTTCTTCTCCTAGCTCCTTTACTTCTCTATTCGCTTTACCAACTCTCGTTATATTACTCAAGGATACCTATAATACGACGTCCACAAAGGCAGGCGACAGGTACATACCTTGCAGCTAGTAAGCAGGTAGAACCGAACGTTCTTTGATATCCGTACAATCGATGAGAGAAGGACGTTGGTACGTATCACCTGCCCCTTGCAGGCGACTCGATCAATCGGAGCCAGAAATCTATACGCGAGATGCTGCAGCTGTTAGGAGGGGGGGTGGGTGGGGGGGGATTCTTTGGCAACTTTTATGTGCAATTTTTAGCGCCTTTAATAGTTGCCTGCAGAGTTAGACGCAGGAGAAGATATTATTATCGATCGACGAGGTCACACGGTGTGTCTTTATTATTGGAGAATCGAGAGTCGTAATTTGGTATTCTAGCAAGCAAAGAGTAAATCCTCCCTCGCCCTACACCCTCACGTTTCGCATTAAGCTCCTGGGATTCTATGAAAGGTATATTCGTGTCGAGACACACGCACACACACGTTGCATACACGTATGTATGTATGTATGTATGTATGTACATACGTTGAGGGTATTACGCGAGTGTTGCCTCTCTCTTTGAAATTTCATCGTAGGTCTCTTGACGTTGACAAAAAGTATTGCCCCGTTTTACTCGAGAGTCAGTTATAATTTCGTACAGGTCACATCATCCACGTATTGTATAAACTCAGAGGTATGTTACCATATGCCAAAAAATTGCCTTTCTTCCTTTATCTATTTTCCAATTCACTAACGAAAGCCAGTTGTTTTTTTTTTGTTTTTTTTTTTTATCATGTCCAACACCAACGTGTCTCCTTCATTTTCGAATCGCTACTCTTCTAATGGTATACCCAAAGCAATTTAAAGCTATTCAGTTTTTTTTTCTTTTTTTCTTCTTCTTTTTGAACCACCCTCGGAGAGGCTGAGTCCCTCCCATTACCACGGTTCCTCTTTAGGTTCTCACTAATTCTCTTCATCTCGTGTCTCTCTTTCTCTCCCTTTTTTTTTTCGATGCTTACAGTAGAAGAATTTTGTCTTTTCCTCCACTGCAGCAGCGTGCATACAATCCTATAGGCCATGGGTCATAGAACACTGGACAATTTATGGTCTACATACGTTTCGGCTTAAGTATAACGAGTATACGAATCTATGCAAAGATAGAATAGGAAATTTCTTCCCTCCTTGTTTAAGAGTAGAATTTCTCTTGTCCTCGTTTAGTTTCGGGGGTGCCACGCCACGCCATGACGTACCGTACCAGGGGCAAAGGGGCCAAACGGGGAAAAGGGAGGGAGACGAGACACGACCGAGCCCGGTTCGACCCTTGTCTACTAATTACACATTCCTTGTGCAGGCGGTGTAACTCTTCCATCTCTCTCTCCCTCTCTATCTATCTCTCTCTCTCACGACCCGCTGGCTTTTCGTATACACGATTTCGGTAGGTAGGTAGGTAGGTAGGTATAAGCTGTACACATTGCTAGCTGCTGTACCCTGCTAGCTGGGTGGAGCCTGATGCGGCGCATGGCTCGAATTCGCTAATACCCAAGGGCCCACTATAACATTTTCGAGATCTTTCTCCGCTGGCTGGTGGTACGGCTATTCGGAATTTCATCCATCCGTTCGGTGTGGTCCAGTCCGGTCCTCCGCGTATACAGTTGTACAATAATGATGATAATTTTTTTCAGCTGGGTTTTTCATATACGGGTAATAAAACCAAAAAGTAAGTATTTCGAAAAGTGAGAAAGAACAAAAAGAAACTGTTTAAACAGAAAGAAAGTAAACTCTGTTCTCCGAATCTTCTCTCTCTCTCTCTCTCTCTCTCTATAGCCTCTCCTAAATTGACTTTTCAACCTCTCGCTTAGGGATCGCACGGTCCGTACGTCCGGGCACTGAAACCGCGTGTGGTAACTGCCTAAATAAACCCGCGCTGAGATTCGATTCTCTACTCTCTACCGAGGTTATAAACGGCTCTGGTCTGTCCCTGCCGGGTGCTGATGTTACTGCTGCTGCAGTTAGGTACAGGCGTTAGCCCGCAGTACCAGGAAGGTGTTAATTGCGTACGTCTGTCAGCCACAGGCTGTGGTAGTCTGGGGATTGTAAAGTTGAGGCATAAAAGCAAAGGAAAAAAAAAAAAAAAAACAGAAAAAAAAATTATCAAATTTCATAATGAAATTGAATCGTCATCATCGGGAAAATGCAATTGCGGACACTTCTAATCGTAAGAAATACCTTCGGACTATATCCTCAACCCGAGACAAGGCTAGACACCAGCTAAGGGGCTTCGTTCAGTTCGTTCGGGCTTCACAGGGCTTAGAATCCCTAGGCGTGTCCCTCTCAATCCCACAACGTCCCTTATAGATGACGGTGACCGTCGCAACCGAGACAACCGCAATCGAGAATCTATACATGTCCACAGTACGGGTTGTGCGTGTGGATGCATAGAATCTATCGGTCTGTTAAGTGGTTTTTTTGATCATCGTTATCATTATTTTTTGTATATTTTTTTATTTTTTGTATTTAATTTTGGGGTAAGAAAGCGGCGTGTATGTATAATTGGGCGAATGACATAAGGGCTAATCATAACGTCCCGCGTTGTGTCGTCTTAATCCTGCAACGCCTCGTCACGCGTGTCGGTACATCTGTGCTGGCAATTATGAGCTTAACAACTGAACTCGGGTATAACGTGGGGGCATGGCATGGCATCGCATGGCAGCCGTAATCACCGGAGGATAAGGGATCGCGGAAGCGGATGTCCCTTCGTGGTGCAGGACCGGGGTCAGTTACCATGGCAACTGGATCCACGTCCAGTCCTCTTCGCATCCCACTCTTCACTCTTCTCTCACTCTCTCTCTCTTTCTCTCGTCTCTTCTCTCACGCATGCGAGGAAATTTAAACTAGTTAGGTACTATATTTAAGCCAGTTGACTGAACAAGTGGATTAACCGCTCCTCTCCTCTCCTCCCGTCGCGCGTCGCGTCGCGTTGCGATATTGAATACGGAGACGACGACGACGAAGACTCGTAGAAAGGATCAAAGCGGCTTCGTTAAAGACGAGAACCCGCGTCTAATCACTGAACTCTAACTATACGAAGCTAGCGACAGACAACCCTAGAGGAGACGGACGACGCGACGTTACTTCATTTGCATTCCCAAGCTGCAATCAATCCGCTTGCTTATATACCCGTATATGTATGTACATACATACATACGTGTGTGTATACACGCGAATGGGTTTAATACATAGTTGCAAAAATGACGAATCGACGTTAAGTTACGTTACGTTGTATAACCAGAGATGGAGCTTTACTTGCGAAACGTTACCCTCGCTCGTCAAACCTGCAGGTTAATTATAGAGACGTCAGGTGACACGTGGGAACGCAAATGGAACGCGGTAGACAAAGACCAGTTGGACATTCGTGGGACACGTGCAGACGTTGCGTGGCGTGGTGTGGTGTGGTTCGTATATACCATTCGGTTGAAAAATAATTGTCAAGAATTCTAAATGACATGAGAAGGGAGATTGTCGGGTGGCGAAAAACCTACGGCATTAGAGATAAAAATACGAAGAAATGAAAATTCACGAAGCAGTTTCAACAGTTGCAAAAATTTCGTTGTTCGAAAAAATATTATACTTAGCCTCTCTAGGTACAGTACACCCTACTTGTACCACGACTTAACCAATTTATGACAAAGCCCTGCTCTATACCTACGCTAAGGGAAAGAGAAAAGCAACCGGCCTGGCTTAATATCAGACCCATATAGGGAGTGGAATAGCAGCTAGGGGCACTCGGATGACGGGATACGAAACAGATGACGCGCAAGTATGTTTTTACAGGGTGTACGTCGGGTGTGCTCTAGGTACCCCCGCAGGGCCCAGAGCGCATGTAATCCTACCGTGGCTCTCTCTCCTCTTGTTTCTCTGTCTGCCTGCCTGCCTTCCTTCCTTCGTTTCCTTCCTTCGCTAAATAATACCCCTTTCTACGTACATACATACTATAACCACTGCGCACCCCATGCCGCGAGGTTGTCCCTGTCAGACTGACTTTACCTGACAGGGCTTTGCCCAGTCACGGCATGTTACCAACGTGTGTACGGGGATCCCCTCCTCCTTCGCTCTCAGCCCAAGTGTACGAGGTTCCTATTTCTCAGGAGCACGTCTGGTCCATTCGTGACGGGATAAGTGGCTCTGGGTCTTCGATCATTCGCTCAGACTTTTCTTATTCTTATTATTATTCTTGTTGGCTTCGTGATTTAAAGAAAATCGTTAATCAATTCAACAACGAGCCAAAATCTCAGAGTCAAAAAAAGATCGACAATTTCGAAACTATGGGTTCATTCATACTTCGGACAAACTTTAAGATACGTAACTGTAATGAACTATCTACTGTTAATTAAACCAAGAATTTCTATATCGATGGACATCTCGTTCGCGTTTTACACGAATACGAATTATCGAGATAAACTATACGCACACGGGGATAGATAGACGTGTATGTATACTCGTGTAATGACGTCACATCTTAACTTTACGAGCCATATTACGCACCGTACCTTTTCCTACGTACTACTACTACTACTACCACTATCACTACAACAACTCTCCGCTTTATCTTCCTCGAGGAGTATAAAAGGTTTTTTTTTTTTTTTCACCCCCATATTTGTGTGCGTGTCTGTTTATAACCGGTACGAATACACTGGCCGGTCGTTGTATAAGTCGAGTTTGCTTTGCCGAGAAAACGGATGGATCGTAAAGCTTTTATTTTCGCGAATAGCTGTTGGCGAGTCGGTTGACTGCAGTAGGAGAGATAACGTGGTCCCAGTACCAGTCTCAATCCATGTCTGATCTGGTATGGTCAGATCGAAAATATATATATATATATATATATATATATATATTTTTTTTTTTTTTTTCTTATTGCCGGGATACGGGATTTTTTCACTTCCTCGAACTTAAATATACATATAGGTATAACTGATTAAGACATAGCGTAGTGGAGATTTGATATTAATGAGTAAACAACACGTTTGTATATTATCTATATAGGCGCTTATCTGTATATATGTACGATGTCAGAGGAAAAAATAGAAATAAAAAGTAAGTAAGTGAGTAAATAAATAATAATAAAAAATAAAAAAATAGGTGGCCGGGGGGAGGGGGGAATGTTAATCAACTTTATACTCGAACGGCGATATGAATATACGTACACATAATATATATATGTATATATATATCTTAATGAAAATCTAAACCTCTGAGACTCGATCCTCGATATCACGACTAACACGGCTAGCTCTGAGTTCGATTGGTTTTGGATAAGGCCGAGCTCCGGGGTTCGGGTCCAACTCTAATCCCACCGGGTTCCCTCGGCCGTGTAATCGAAGATACGTACGGTCGTGCCGGGTCCTCGGTCCCCCGTCTCACCGTCTATGCGTCGCCAATGCCAGACTGCGAGCGTAGGAAAATAGGTATAAATAAAACTGTACGTTGGCGTTAATTGACGAAACAGCCGGTGCTGAGTGACGAGAACACAAGGCGGCTAACGACGTCTTATACACCGCCATGATGCCACCAATTTTCAACTTTTTTTCTTCTTTTTTTTCTCTTTACCTCATACTTTTTTTTTTTTCGTTTCTTCTAATCGTCTAATTACTCGGTACTTATCATACGAGTACACGTATCTATGTATAAACACGTTATACAACAGAAGTGAATTAAAGACAAGTTTTGCGGAAATTTTATTGATAAAATTATGATGAAAATAAAACAAAAAAAAAAAATAAATGGTACGTCTGAAAGATTACGTATGTATATCTAGAACACGTATTTCACATACGGGATTATACATATATACATATATGTATGTATACTTATATACTGAAGCTTGGGTTTTGTTTGTTTGAAATGAAAATAAATAAGCTACAGTGCGTCAGAGTGAGATACGGTTTTTGTATTTTGACACGAGAGATTATTGCGAATTATTTTTGTTTTTGTTAACCCAATACGGGTTATAGACTTGTGACTTTCCTCATCACGAACACACAGGTATATAACACACAGGTACTCGTATATATACGATATCATCCTATCCATAGTTTATAGCTGTGATAAATCTCAATCGGTATTGTATATCAACAGTAGGTATACTTAACGCACTAAAACGATCTATACACGTATAACTTATTAACGTTATAATAATATCGCGGTGCACAGCAATTATTGTGATTATACTTTATCTTAACCGCGGAGACTAGTTAAATTTTTACATTTATTTCACAAGGGTCTTATTAGAGATGATCCATATCCAGATAATAAATACGTATAGTATTTTTTTCGTTTTTATATGTATATTTTTCTTTAACGGTTATCGGAACGTTTTTAGCAAATCTCTGCAACCGCTTGTGCACCTGTATAAACTTTATAACATTGATAAACTCGTCCAGTTCATATTATCGATCCTGATCTTAGATAATTAACTCGTTTAATTTAAAAATGCTAAAAAAGAAGTAGAAGAAAAAAAAGTAGCTTAACTGAACTCGTAACGCCAATTAAGTACAAGATAAATACCGAAACTTGTAATGAATATTAAATTTTCGGATTTGGGATTATCGGACTTTCCAAAAGCTGGATAATCCCTTAAAATGAATTCGAAATTCTGACCGTTTGGAATTTGGAAAAACTTGGAACTTCAATCCGCCTCTATGCACACACATATCTGTACCATATAGGTTACCTACCTACCTACCTACCTACCTGCCTGCCTGCCTGCCTGCCTGCCTGCCTGCTGCCAACGAAATTGCTTTTTCTATAGCAAATTTGTCGAGCATTCGAGAGGGAAGCCAAAGTGCTTGGTGGGTAGAGAGAGAGAGAGAGAGGGAGAGAGAGAAGGAGATTGAGAGAGAGAGAAGAGAGAGAGAGAGGGGAAGTCCCGGATACCGAGGTAGTACGAACGACCAAGGGATGGATATAAAAAGGTCGGTGTCTGCTACGGTACGACTCGGCGAGCATCGATAGACGGGAAGTCGGTTTGTTGTATGTGTACATATGTGTGTATACCCTAATATAGCTTTTCCCCTTGTCCTGCATATTCGCCAGGGGGTTGGCGACTCGAATTCCTAACTGGGAACACAGGGGGTTGAGGCCCAGTGTGGGGTCGAGGCCCCAAGCTTGATGGATGGCGCCGAGTCCGTAGACGAGCTAGCTGCCTGCAACAGCAACGGCAACAGCAGCAGCTAAACCGCGGACATATATACCTGTTGGGTATTTATATATGTATATGCATGATTCTTGGTATATACGTGACTGTAACGCGGAGATAGATATATAATACACGCGGTTATATATTTTGACCGTCAATCTTTTTTTGCTTCTTCTTCTTCTTCTTCTTCTTCTTCTTATTCTCTACCTACAAAGTTTGATTATATGAGGAAGGGTCAGGGCTGACTTTCTATCGGTCGGCTAAATACGGAACCAAGTATTTATAGACGGGACGACGGTATACTTTAACCATATACACGTTATATATTAGTCGAGGTCGGATTTAATCCCGATTTAAAGTGACAAAAAAAAAAAAAAAAAATTAAAAATTAATAAATATATATATCCGCTGATCCACGTCCTGTGCCACAGGCATACACCACAGCATTGGCAAAAAAAAAAAAAACTAGCAATGATGATATTTATAATAAATAAAAAATAACTGTACGCGATTTTATATACCTCGAACTTTTCCTCGTATATACGATACTGATATATGACGATATGACTTTTGACACTGTATGTATGTATATGTATATATTTATTGTGCAATAAGCGTATATGACATACGTTACTTCAAATTCTTATTTCTATTCTTTCACTATTTAATTTTGACTCTCTTTCGGATCGAATGAATAATGACAAAAGATGAGAGTGTCAAGGAGGAGAGGGAAGGAATGAAGAGAAGGGAAATATCGACCGCGTGTATAGATACGCGCGTGGTTATAGGCACCTCACATTTCCGGAACTCGATTCCTCCGGTGCACCAGCACCAGCACCAGCACCAGCACCAGCACCATCACCAGCACCAGCACGAGCACCAGCAGCATCATCAGCAACTAGCAGGGGGATCGGGAATTGCCTTTGATGTACCTCTATACCTACGTGACGGAATAATGGCCCTTCCATGCCACGATCGTGAGAGAATTCGCATCTTATTTACAGATAATTGCGACAACACAACTGACCCGGCTGGTGCAACTCAACTTGTGTATGTAGGTGGGTAGGTAGAAATGTATATGGTCAATAAATCGAAGTTCTATACATATACCTATATATATATATATATATATATATATATATATATATATATATATATATATATATATATATATATATATATATATATATATATATATATATATATATATATATATGTATGTATGTATATACGAAAAGAAGAAACTTTTCTGTTTTCTGTACATACATGTGCAGATGTATATACGAGAAGGTATATGTATATACGAATGTTAAAATCGAACCTTGGTACAAAACAAAAAAAAAAAAAAAACGCGAAATGTCTTTTTATTTCTTTTTTTTTTTTGTTTTTTCTTCGGTTTCTGTTCAAACCGTAGAAGTAGAGCCGGAGATTACTCGGCTCTTCGGTACCCAGCCGCTGTTCTTTATATGCGAAGTTTTAGTCGGCCAGGCAAGACGCACGTGTTTTGCAAACGTTGCCTTCATCGCTGCTGGGTCAACCGTATATATAAGCTTCTTTCTCTCTCTTTATCCCTCTTTCTCTCTTACTACTCTCTATCTCTATCTCTATCTCGCTTTCTCTCCCTCTCTCTCTCTCTCTTTCTCTCTCTCTCTCAGTCGCGTCTCACGTTCCAGTTACACAACAGCCTGCCGTCTGTCCGGACTCGTTCGCGGAATCGCAACACGTGCTGGTCGGCTTCCACACGTCACATATGCAGCAACCGGCAATACCACGTCGCGACGCGACTCGCCGACCGGTTTAACGAAAGAAAATAGTATCAACGATCCTAAATACAAATTGAAAATTTCTATCGGGAAAAAAAAAAAAAAATAATAATAATCAAAAACTGGCGTTAATTTTCTTCTTCAATTAATTCTCAATAACTACACTCTTCCCTTTCTATATATCTATACCTACTTTCGACAAGGCTTCTCTCCACCGCTTGTATACCTATATCGTTTGATTTTTATCATTTCTTTAAAGCGAAGGGCGAACCTCCTCACGTCCCTCCATCACCGTTCGCCTTTATTCGCTCTCGTTCGCCCAGATCGATCAGGGAAAAAGAGGAGAGAAATTAATGGGTGGCCAATCGTTGACACGGTATAGGTATTATAGGTATAGGTAGGGGGATGCAGAAAACAGATATAATGAAACGAAAAACTTGTGTCATCCTTGAAAAGAGAGAGAGAGAGAGAGAGAGAGAGAGAGAGAGAGAGAGAGAGAGAGAGAGAGAGAAGGAGAGGACTTCTGCTTCGAAAGACAGAAAATAGCTGCTCTAGTGACCTCGGCTGACTGTTCTATCTCTAAATTCCATTAACCGCGTTAAGGTGCAACCTTTGCTTTCGAGTGAGGATATATTTTTTGCCATTCGTGGTAAAATAAACACTGTACGTTTCAATATTAAATATCTAAATATGTTGCCTCTGGTGGTGATGGTTTTGGTGTTGGTGTTGGTGTATAGAAGGGGAGGATGTAAGGACGAGTCGAGTTAGGTGGTTAGTAGTAGTAGCGGGTTTGTAGCCTTAAAAAGGCTTAAAGCTCCCGGTAATTATACGTTTCAGTAGCTTTCAAAAGAGAATTCATTTATGCAGGAACGCAGCAAGCCAGCAAAAATAAGAGATGAAGATTAAAACGAAACACCTGGCGCCGTGTTCCTCTCGTTCCACCACCACCACCAGCACCAGCACCAGAAGCAAAGTGAAGATGATGATGATGATGATGATGATAAAAAAAATAACGAAAATAAATAACGTAAAAAGGTAAAAAGTAAAAGATAAGAAAAACACCGAGAGACAGGGAGATAGGAATCGCCGGTTACATATTCGTTATCATAATTATTATTAACAATCCCTTGAATAAATCTCTTTGAGTTTTATTTACCTAATTATGAAAATATCTTATTTTCGTAAACGTTAAAGCCTATATTATATATATATATATATATATACGTTTTATATAAATCATGGTTTACCGTATGTCGATATAAACTTCTCTTCAACATCGCCAAAGTTTCTCTATCCGTAGATGACGCGTTCCTCATCTGAGACCCGCGGGACCTAGAATCCATTAACTATTTGGTCGACAGCCTGGGGGGAATCGTACGGCTAAATCGCAGGGAATATATAGCGGCTGCAGGCACTCCTAACCCCGCGCTCGTTTAATATACGATGGTAGGTAGGTAGTCCAAAAACAGATTCTGGGATACCGCTACGTGTATGAGATCTCTATCTGTGTGCTATAGGGTATAGATATATACGTTGGTAGGTATAGGTGGGTAGGTACGGTACACGTGTCACTGGCAATATATACTATCCTTGTACTCGCATATACATACCTATATACTAGTACGAAAAAATATGCGAACAAAATTATGCACATGGATATGGTATTAGCCAGAAATTTATACGGTTATGGTAGAATTGATGTCTTATTAGGTAAAGAAAATCCGAAAATTTACTCTAAGGGATATCAAGGCATACCTATAATTACAAATTTTACCGATCATTATACTATTTCGCACAGAAATAATTCGCAAAAAATAAAAAAAAAAAAAACACTGAAAGTCGAGATTCTAAGTGTTTCAATAAAGAAAAAATTGATCTGTCAATCGGTTATCAACGGCTGTGAATATTCCCACGGTAATTCATTCCCTCCCTGTCCATCGTACTTATACATATACAGCTACGAGGTCAAACAGGGTTGAAACTCGTCGACGTGGCTCTTATAGTCCTCTGTACATTAACTACATATAAAGCGAAGGAAGAAGTGGTTGAAACAACAACAAGAGGAGAAAATTCACGTAGTATGGTACAAAACGTCTACCTCATATGGTGTTACGTATATATGTGTATATATGTATATATCTATAGACATATGCCACAGTGTACTATAGGGGTGTGTAATTGAATGAGACCGAGACCATAGCGCGCAAGCCGCTGTGAAAATAAGACGTGCCATTGCAGGGTTGAAGGTAGACGAGGTATGTGCAGGGGGTAAGTTGCAAAAGCAATTTAACTGGGCTCTCGAGCGCGGTATGGTGTATAAGGTATATGAAATTGATGTCTTTGGGGTTAAATATTTCAGGAAGTATTTAACCTACACAAAATAAAAACGAAAAACAGACAAAAAAAAACTTGAGGGACTAATTTCAAGTACATTTGCGATGCTTTTTTTTTATTCTTTTTATTTCACTCGAAAAGCTTTGAAAATTTTTTTTCTAATGGAATAATCCGTTGATTCGGATTAAGTGCAATCGTTTTTATTATACTTTATTTTTCATCATTATATTTTGAAATTTTTGGCTCTATGGAGAGCCAATTACTTTATTTCCATTTGGCAACCGAGTTAGGAATCAGGAATTAGTATCGGAGAATAACTTGTCCTGTATAATCCATGGAAAATGATCGGGTAATATGAAACTCCGTATCCTAGATCAAGATCCTATGAAAATGTGTCTATATATATATACAGATAACTGATTAGTTTAGAAGAAGAACGAAGAGAAGAAGAAGAAGAAGGAGAAGAGGTTCTCTATGGATAACGCCTGATTACATTAGCCGGCCACTCGGTAGATGAATACTCTTGTAATTGCACGCCCGGTAGGATCATTGGCGATGATTTATATAATGACCACCTGAAACCCGTCATTAGAGTCCCTTCTACGGTACAACAACGTGTGGATGCAGTATCTAACGTACACGTACACGGCAACCACTCACACAAACACGTAATAGCTCTACGACGTCGTTGCAACCTTTTCTCAACTCTCTACGCTTCCAGACCACATTATATCCCCTTTCCTTATCCTTTTATACTTAAGTTTGCCTCGTCTAGCCGCACCCACCGAGTCTAAACAGTCGTCTATTAATCACCCAAGGTTTTTCTTATATATCCACCCAATCGGTTTTGTGGGCACGCAATTTTTGTTAAATTCTCGAATCGAGCTGAGTTAAAACTTTTTTTTTTTTTATTATTTTTTATTCTAAATATATATGTGCCTAATTCTAGCACACTCGTTTCGTACATATACATATATTAATAATATATACACATACATACGTAGGGAATATCGTAATAGACCGGGGGGGGATTAAGTCGACCGTTACCGATCGTCCGCAGGGGTCAAGCTTATCTTTTGGTCGTCGATTAAAATACGGTTAAGCTTCTTTGGCTTCTCGTTCGGTTATTCGGCTTGACCGCATTTTTTTTTTTTTTTTTTTTTTTTTTTGAGGCGTATCGAACGCTCGAACTTGCTGCTGGTGCTGGTGCAGGGATTATTTTTCTATGCTATACCTACACGTACTTTATGGAGCTATAAAACACGCGCTTTTTTATACTCGCCGTTAAACCAGACCCTCTTTCTCTCTTTCCCTCTTATTCCTCTTCAACCTCCTTCTCCTTCTCCTCCTTCTTCTTATTCCCCCCTCGCTATACGGAGGTCAGTAGCTGCTGTATGCGTGCCAAATGGCTGCTGCAGCAGCTTCATTCGCAATTCTTAGAATCATCAATCCTCTCCTATATATACATATATTTTTTTTTTATACTGATTACGATTTAATACCGATGAGACGGGAACCACGATGCCGGGGATTAGGTATATATAATCTACTATCGTAGTATCGTATAAAGAGAAAACACGATCGATGATTCCGAGTTTCCCTTCTACACTCAAGCCTCCATCCATCCATCCCTCTTTCTTTCTTTCTTTCTCTTTAAAACCCACGTGGTTTTTTATTTTTTGTTTTTTTTTTCAACCGAGACCTCTCTTCACAATGGACCAAATTTTATCACACGTATATATTCTACATGAGAATAACTTGCTCAGCACGGTTATATGCTTACCGTTGGTCATTGCAGATTCGGCTACCATAATATCAGCTAGTGAACCACTCAAGAATTCGTTTATGACGTCCCTGTAGAGTTTTGGGAGTTTGGGTAGCAGATTAAGGCGGTATTGTGTTAGCGAGGACAATGGGTAGGTTGTGGGTGAATTTACTGTTACGAAATATGTACAACTCGAAGTGCAGGTTTGTCCTTACCTAGTTCTGCAGACAGTCGTAATATCTAAATACACGAGATAATATTTCGTTGAAAATATTAACAAAACTGCGAAGTAGAAGAACAAAAAAAAAAAAAAATAAAAATATTAAAAAATGGAAAAAGATAAAAAGGAAAAGTCAAAAATGGTTATAGCTACAGTACGAGAGACACGATGCGACGAAAGCTTTCTATTATTATTTCCGAGACTAGAAATTCGCGCCTTTTACTACAAGGGAGGAGGAAAGCAAAATACGTGCCCTGAGTTTGAAATTTCCTCGATTTTTTTTATTTTATATTATTATTATTTTTTTTTTTTTTTGGTGCAGCGAGGATTTTCGCCGTACTGTCAAATTACGGACCCGCGGGGTTCGTATTATTTCATCCTTCACAGTTCCCCAGAGAGTGTAGAACGACGTGGCGAGAAACGACCGCGCATATATAGTCTCTTGCCAGACAGACGTTTGTTCCTATTCGTTACTCTGCTGCACGCTCAACACTGCAACGGACTCATCGCTTATATTACTTTATATTTTACTTCGCTCAACTCGAGAGTTCGAGACCCGGATGCTGTTGAGATCTAGCTGGTGCAGAGGTTGCCTCCGAAGAATCAGATAACCGATATTCTTACCCAATAAGAAATCTAGAAATTACTGCCATCTAAAACGGAACTGAACCTCTCGACGCTCGATCGAATCGCGATCTATATTTCAGTATTTTTAAATTTCATTACAGAAATTTCACGTAATACCTAGCAGTCATTTTTAGTTAATCAACGTACCGCACGTTATATATATATATAAGAGATAGAGATAGAGAGAGAGAGAGTCACGTATTACATAGCGAAGCGTCGTCTTCGATCGGATTCAGATTTCAGAGCAAGCTTAACGTCCTCGTACTCGTCCTCGTTCTCGTCGTCGTCGAGACGCTGAGAATTTCAATTTCCTTCAATAAATTAAATTTGTAAATTTACGAGCACCCGGAATTATATTCCT
This sequence comes from Macrophya annulata, assembly GCA_963924015.1. NCBI lineage: Eukaryota > Metazoa > Arthropoda > Insecta > Hymenoptera > Tenthredinidae > Macrophya > Macrophya annulata. The sequence continues at coordinate 23,063,430 of OZ001259.1, forward strand.
GTAGAGTTACCGCGCGCTAACATTTATAGACGTACCAATAAACTGCAGTATTAATTATTCAAGATATAGACGCAAAAATTATTAACGATATTTCGTATCATTGATTAAAATTTTTCTTTATACTTAGATCATTGTATATAGCTAGAGAGCGCGGATAGGATAAAACGGGACAGAAGATTGGGATGTATTGATTATGCGGTTCAAAATTGAACGCTCAAAAATTAACCATCCAGTTCCAAGATTTTTTTATTTTTTATTTTTTTTATAGACGTATAGTTACAGTGGAATTTATTTCGCTTATCCGTCCCGTTTTACCTCACTCTTTCCTACATATAGTATAAATATAACCATAAAGCAAACAATTTTCGAGAAACTGGATATTAGCAAAGTTATAACGACTCGTTATTCCGCATACGTATGCGTGTAGAGATGAATATATAGGAACGATAAACCAGCTACTTCTATCTCGGTCTATCCGCCTTTCAATTTTGACAATGCGATTCGTGTATAAAAGAAGAAGAAGAAGAAGAAGTAGAATTCTTTCTAGTTTCGATGTGCGAGTAGCGGAGCGAATAGGGTCTGCGGATCATTAGGTACACGAACGAGCACGTACGGCCATTCAAATACGTTTTCATACACGCTAGGCGAGGCGGAATCGTTATTCTCCCTTTTGCTTATTTGTCTACAGTTTCGTCTTTACATCTCCTATATATCTCCTATCTCTGCAGTTGTTCGACACCACGCGTATGATACATTTAGCCCTCTATCGTCTTCTCTTCTACTTATATTCTTTGTTCGTATATCTCTGCGCTTCTAGTTTTCCCAATTCTATGCCCTGCTTCTGCTCCTTCTTCTTTTTCTCATTTTTTGTTTGTTTTATTGTTCTTTTTATTTTGCTACTATACAGAGGTTGTTTCTCATCGCTAGTGCCCATTGTTGCGAACTGGTTGATTGTCACGCGTCACTACCTCGACTAATGGTATCTCTGAACGTTACGGAAGTTCACAAACTGGTTTAGATCTATAATAGGTGTTAAAATCGTAGCTATTGCCAAAAAATTCGGAATTTGAAAAGAAAATAAAATAAAACAAAAGAAAGAAAAAGATTATCTATGTAGGAACGACTATCTCGTGAATTAATTAAAAATTTAATCACCTTCCGAGGTTATTTAGGACTCGAATTCACCGCTTTGTTATATACTCAAACCCTTTCGAGTAAGTAAGATAGATATACATATACCGAATGCCACTGCTCGCTTTCTGACGCAACTGATCCAATTGACGACAGTGGGTACCTACCGTATAACAATAAGCTGCTAAGATCCAATTATCCATTATCTACGGGTGCAAGGAAATTCTGCACGTGATATCCGGTCGGTCCGGGGCCAAGGAAGGGGGGGTCAGGGATGTAGCCTACGTCAAACTGTGGGCTTTACCTACGTCACGCGATTCTCTTACGTAGTTACGTATACATACATCTTATACCTGATTTCGCAAAATATATTTTTATCAATTTAACGTATTAACTGTAGTTTTAAATCTGCAATACTCTAAATTTACGATGAATTAATAATTCTCGTAGAAGATGTTTCAGTTTATTTTCTATACCGTAATGATTAATAAACTTTTATCTATGATATCGATAAATTTCGTTACGATAATATCTGCAATTATCTTCCGCATAACGTCATTCAGTTTAAAAATGCATATATATGTATGTATACACCGTCTATGTATAATCTATGTATATATCATACATAATAAGAATCTTTATACGATGACCGAATGACTGCCACGTGTCGACGCATGCGGTAGACGCCTACACGCCCACGCTAGACATGCTCGAGGCGTCTGTGTAAACATCGCGAAAGCACGATCGAACGTTGACCGATGAGACAAGCTTAATCTTCCACTTGGCTTCGGCTCATCTTGGGTTAGGTATGAGCTCGGGGTAAAAACAGGATGCTAAAAATCTAGGCATAGCCGTATATATATATAGGTATATACCTATACGGTTATTATACCTACCTATAACGCTGTTTGTTGAGAATCTCTATATTTTTTCGTGCGAAACTGTAAGCGTAAACTGTAAGCGGTAAATCAACGCTAGGTAGAAATATGAAAAAAAAAAGCAACAAACAAAAATCGAAAAGTGTTGTGGGGGAAAGACTAACGTCTATGAACCCAATAGGTGGAATGAATGTAACGAAAAAGTAGTAAAAGCTTTTGAGAACCGCGTATATATACTTTTTCGTCACGACGCGGTATGGCGCGTGGAACTTTCGAGGCCAAACCTGAAACTGAGCTTTGACGAGCTTCCGAGCCTTTTGTGACCTGATATACCCGCCGCGACGAAGAGAAGCTTTGCTTTATCCTTTGTGCGAAATGGGGCTAAGTATACAGAAATAATACCAGGGAGGATAAAATAACAAAGAGAAAAGACGCGACGCAAATGCATGCATCTCGTGAATTTTTTAGTATTCGCACATTTGACATTAATTTATAATTTCTATAATAATAATTAGAATGTTTAAAAATAACGTTATCTATGATATTTTTAAAGAATTTATTTCATGAAATTGATCGGCAATTAAATTCGATTTATAAATTTATTCGGTTTAATTTAAGAGTTAGGATATTTTAGAATTTGGCGTTAATGACGTCGGTATAATAACGACCTTTAACGCTAATTAGAATTACAAGAGTGAGTAGGTAAGGTATAGCTCGGTTTATTCGCTCAAAAGGAAATTGAAACAGATTAAAATAAGCTCGTTGAGAACAAGAACCGTTTTTTCCTTAGCTAAGATCCATATTTTCTATCTCTTGTTAAGATACAGATAATATATATAAATATATATATATATATCTATATATACATAGGAGGGTAAATTCAATCCCCGGGAATTTGCCGTTATAAGAAAAAGAAGAAGAAGAAGAAAAAAAAATATAGAAATTTTTATACCGATCGTAGAACGTGACCCTAGAAGAGGCAGGGACAATGGCGCGGGTCGTCTAGGTGCAGGAAGTAGAAGGTAGAAGGTATAGTACGTACCTACGCGACGCGCGGTGCGAGGTGCGGGCTCGTCGGCGTCGGAGCCGATTATTCGAGCAAGGTATACGCTAGATAAAGGTCATTATGCCCTGCTGGCATCGTAATGGCAGTTCCAGGTAATTTGAGCCCTATGGGCCCCGTGATCCGCGATAGCGTAGCCTAAATGCTAGCCGCCGGCAATGGTAACCCCCCTTTGAACCCCGCGACGCCCGGCGTCGTTACTATATACGTGCCTCCAGGCAGCCCTACTAGGCGCCTCTTCTCTCTCTCTCTCTCTCTCTCTCTCTCTCTCTCTCTCTCTCTCTCTCGTTCTCGTTCTCGTTCTCGTTGCCTATCCGCCGTAATAATCCCCTTTCAATCTAGTTCCCCGCACGTCTTTGTAGGACATGCCAGACTCCTCTTCTCTAGTGTCATAGAACGCCTTAGGCATAAGTCAACCAGTCAGCCAAGCCTGCATAGTCGAATCGATTTACGCGAGAATTTTAATATGGGAAATTGGAGCAGATTGTATTCGGTTTAAATCTTGACAGTTCTTTTTTTCTCTCTCTCTCTCTTTCTTGAATATCGAAATGATAAATTTCTGATTGAAATTCGAGTTAAATGAAGCACCGAGTAGTATAATTCTCTATATATATCTTCTCTGATTTGCAGCTACTGTGCAAACCAAAAAAAATTTCAAAGTTTTTTTTATTTATACGTCAATTGTGTTTCGTGAAGAAAAAAAAGACCAAAAATTGATATAATTTGAAACATCAATGTTTGCATATTATTAATATTGTATAGGTATATGTAGTGTCGTGTTGGGTATACTTATATTCCTTGCGGAGTTGGTAGCGACCGGTTATGATGATCGTTGATGATTTTACCTGAAACAAAAAATAATAAAATAAAATAAAATAATAAAAATAAAGGAAATTAAGAATTAAGGATAATTAGGACGATGTACAACAGGAGATCCGTAGAGATTAGATTTAACGATAATTGCCCTGCCATGACATGCCTTGCCTTGCCTTGCCTTGCCTTGCGGAACTGGCAGAGGGAACAGCCGCCTTTGGTCGCCATTCACCATTAGTAGACATTCAATTAAGCAGCCAACATTTGATAAAACAAGACAGTAGGTATGTGTGTAATCGTATTTCGTACAGTTTAGTCATTATACGAAAATCGAATATGTATTACGCTTATAGTTTAGCGAAGAAATTTAAAAAAGAAATTTCTTAGTAATTTTTCATATGATTGAAATTATTTTCAAGATTATTCGTCTGACAGGGAGCTGCAGTCCGGTAGTTAACACGTAAGTGGCGATTAACATTTTTCAAATTCAACTCTCTCATTTTCTTTCTTTCTTTCTTTCTTTCTCTATCCGCTATATAATATTATAGCGTTTCGCTGCCCGACGAGCAAGGGGGTTCCCGAGGCTATCAAGGGAAGTTTATAGCCAAGTGTGCCTTAATTAGCCTCAAAGTTCGTCCAATTAAGTTACCATCTCTCCGGTTCACTGATGGCGATTGCCTCCGCTCTTAGCCCACCCGATCAGATCTACAATTTTATATTTTAACCGTATTTAAAGCATTTTTTTTTTTTTCAAGAAAATCTAATTAGTTGATCAAAAAAAAAAAGAAATAAAAAAATCGCCCCGAAGTCAATTATCGTCGTGTTTAGATCAATTTTTATTATTATTATAATAATAATTATTGTTTTATTTTTTTTTTTATCACCTGTTATTTCCATAATTGTAGTCTTTTTATTTGTATATATACGAGATGTATATCGTTAGATAATATAACGGCAATTTTTACATTACTTTTGATAAAATATTTACATATCTGGTTGCATCAAGTTGAAACCGATAATAACCCGAGAGGGACACGCGACCGATTCAAATTCTCTGAGATATAATATGCCGTGACGACTAGGCGTTCCCATTGACATAACGAACGAGTGCATGGTTTCCTCTTCTAGCATCAGGCATTATTTTCTACTGTAAAACACTCGTCGATGAGTGGTATTCGATACAACGATATGAACCATGGATTGAGTTGATACTGGGTATAAATTATTGATATAGAGAAATGGTAATACGTAAGTCTCTCATTGGGTATATATTCTCAATTTAGATATTTTTAGGTCCAGAATTACTGAAGCAGTATAACCGCGGAGTCCGGGAAAAAACTCTAATCGATGAACATCAATCAAAAAAAAAAAAAAAAAAAAGGAAATAATCAATAGAGGTATAGGGTTAGGAGTTTAATTGAATATTCGAGAAGATGAAAAAATGGTTTTCTGTGCAGTAAAAACCAATTGACACACATTTATTGCCTTAATTTCAGTATTTTTTTATTTTTTTATTTTTATAACTAGTTGTGGAATTTTGTCGTCATCCAATTTTTGGGTAACACAGAAGTAGACGTGCGATATGTATACGTGTGGGTGTGCGTGGGTGGATAGGTCTATGTGTGTGTCTAGAATATACGTACACCTGTCAACCGTCGGCGAAGGGTTCGTAGCGCCTGCAGGGTTCAAATTCCGTCGTATATCATGAAATTGGAGCGACGCGACGCAAACTCCTAGCTTGTAGCATATATAGCGAGAGGACTGACGGTGGTATATGTAGGTATACATAAATATATACATATATATATATATATATATATACCTATATGTGTGTGTGTCGTGTGTCGGTGTATCTTCTCTGGTTCTGGTATAAATTTACGGATTGACACGACGGCATCGCGGTGATAACCAGTCCACACCGATCCGGGCATGCGTAGGTAGGTATGTATATATGTATGTGGGTACATACCTACGTAAATACGTATGTACATACATACCTGTCTATACTTTATTATCGTTGACGGATCACATTTCTGCGTGAGAAAGTTATTCGATGACTTTCGAAAACCTTACGAGTATATAGAATCGACGCGATGCGATGCGATGCGATGCGGTACGGTGTTCGTTCGCTAGGTAATAAATGACGAAAAACGCCAATTAGGAACTGGAATACGCACAAGAGATTGAACACGTAACGATTAGGTACAATATTTTCGTTCAAATCCTGATCTCGACGATCGATCATATCCATACATCGTATATTTCGTTTTTAATCAATATTTTAAATTTTTTATATATTTCGTCGTAAAGAGGAACTTGCTACCTACTGATCGGAGTTTATCGACTCGGTCCTATGTATATACGCCTATACCTATATATGTATGTATATACGTCGAGGCGTGTAGATTTTAAGTAGATTTTTGTATTTTATTGAAACTCGAATAGCTGCTGGCGCGGAAGTTAGAGGATACCGGTAAAACTTTTTTATTGGTTAAAGTGGGTATAGAGAAATACGCTCTTCGAGTTTAGGTTATAGGTATATACCGGGCATCGGGCAACCAGACCGATATCACGGTGTTACCATACTATAACGATAAGAATAAAATCCCGGGTAGATACTAAAAAAAATAAAAAATTAAAAATTAGTCGACGAAACTATATAAAAGAAAATTGAATGAAATATACGATTTTTTTTGTTTTTTCCATCTTCTTTGCTAATCCAATTTAGCACGACGTACAATTTGCTAAATCAAACGCCCTCTGAAGAGACCCTGCAACGTTTATGATGAAACGCGATATATCAGCAGAGTTTAGTTACTCATACTCATATATACTTCGTAATCACCTGACGAGGCATAAAACGTGGGTTTAAATTAGTTTTGCAAATTCGTATATCCGCGAGTAGAGGTTGTCAATAAATAGCCGAAGGTGGTATAGAGGCAGTAGTGTGTCCACACCGATGGTGCCTCGACTGCACGTATGTCGCGCGTGATTATACATGCATATATATAAATATATATATACATATATATGTATATATATATATATATATATATATACCTACATTATACATCATAGCTGTAACCGAATATACACACGAAGGTATATAATATACCAACTCCAATACGTACGTGCCATAACGTGTACGACGCGTACCTCACGTATTTAAGAACATCCATTATATGGTAATAATAGTTCAAACTGTGTATAAAACACAAGAAAAAAATAGTAAAAATAAAAAAATTTCATCGAAAAGTTAAAGAAGAAAATTCGCGTTGATCGCCAAGACGAGATTCGATTACCATTAAGTATTCTAACTACTACTGTACGCAGTAATTTGACCTCTGGATAGATAAAAAAAAAAACATGAAAAAGTTTATTAGAATAAAAATTTTTCTTTAAAAGTAAAAAAATTCTTTGATCACGAATTTCTTTAATTGGTATAACTGTATAGTTACAAGATTAATATATATGTATATTTTTTTACGACAATCTTAATTCGTCAATCTTGTATATATTTTTACGTGGTAATAATTATAATGATAGGTTCAGATAAATCTAAAGAAGAAAATTAACAAAAAAACAAAAGAAATATATAGGTATACTAATTAAACGAAAAAATTTTAAAATTGACGTGTATATCAAACGATTAAACTGACAGATTAAAACTGAGTGGAAATATATATAATAGTACATAGGTACGTACATACATACCTACATATAAGTATAGATATATAGATAATGTTAGAATATTATACGAAATCTAGACTTGTTCGGGTATACGTAACGTCATTATGGTACCAACAGTCCGTCGCCGCATGCGTAAATAGATACACACAAACAAACACACACACACACAAACAAACACACACACACACACACACACACTCACTCGCACACATGTTAATGAATATATCTGTATAATACACCAAGGCTACGGGTAATCAGTCCGATTCTGCATGAGATGTATGGAGATGGTCGTCTGTGTTTATCTGCAAATGGCGTGAGGGACGATTTGGAGGTGGATGGAGGGGGAGCGATTTGGATGAACTGAAACAGGAACGGGTCGGAAAATCACAAATGCGAAGTAGGTAGGTACACTGCAATAGCAGAAGCCAGTACCATCAGGGGATGGTATGATATTTGCGTTGTAAATTATGAATAATCTCGTTGTGCTTCGTTCCCTGTGCCAAGGGTAGTTAGATATATTATATGGTATATACACTGCACGCATACAGTTACGGAAGAGGAGGATGTAGAGGGTGGCTGTATAGGTTAGGTATATAAGGCTTACGGAACCGGGTAAAATGGGGAAACTGGAAGATGAGTAGGAGATGTCCGCCGCGCTAGCGATAAATACTTGTATAAATCCAAGTGAGACGACAACGACGACGACGACGAGAAACGTCGCTATACGAGGGGTAGAAAAAGCACTTATTACAGGAACCCGACGTGCTACATGGATGCCTCACTTTACATATTATACCGAAAACGTGAAGAACCCTAAGAGTTAGCCTACCGAAGAAGAAGAAGAAGAAGAAGAAGAAGCGAAGAGCGGAAAAAACAAAAAAAATATTTCAGATCCAAAGTACTAGGTACACTACGATAAATATTTTCGTTAAAATTATATACGATGGTGACTGGGTTTAGTTCGTAAAAAGATGACAGAAAATTGTGTTCGATTTGTACAGGGCTTTGAATTCAACTATCAAAGTTTTAAATTGAACACCTTGTATATATATCTAGTAGACCTATATCTATAGGTATACAGTATAAAGGAGGTTTTCTTGCTCATAATATACACATACATATACATATACATTCACCTTACCGAGATCATAAATCATTTCCTTTGTTTACCCCGCGGCAAGTTTCGCGGTTCAAATTTCTGTTCAGGGTTTATACGTGTCTGCAGTATATGCCAGGATATGGATTGTGTAACATCATGTAGGTATAGTTTCGTGGCTAATATGCATGGCTATACGGATACATTATACACATACGTTCACGATGCCATTTCATGACGCAATTAATTATTTCTCTAATCACCATATTTCTATAGAGTATAATTGCAAATGTATATGCCCACGTATGTTATAGGTAAAAACTGTTATCGATTTTTCTGATGCTTATATAGATGCGTTTTTCAGATTTTGAAACTGATCGTTTTTATCCTCGAGTAAACAAACACGTAATTATTAAAAAAAAAAAAAAAACAAAACCGATTGATTAGACCTCAGGTATATTATAGGTAGACATATTTCATTGTCATGTCTTACAATTAATTAATCGTGATCGGCATTGCACGATCGACTGATCGATCTTATCAAATTACATTCGAAACTTGTACTCTATATTAGTTACTGATCATCTAAATTAGAATGTAAAAATAATCTTTTTTAATTATAACTAATCATCGTTTCGTGAACGGTGGAATTATAACACGCGCGTAACGGGTGGACGGAAAATTATATTTAACGTTACGTTCTGCTATTATAGGTATAATTTTTTCATATTCACTAGCCACATGAACTTTGAGTTTAATTAATTCAATCTTTTGTATAGATATATGTAGATATAGGTATACGCATTCATAAGATCATTTGTACCTAATTAACTTTACTCTTACTCATCGTTAACGCCATTAGCAAATTTTTTTTTTTTTTTTTTAACTCACCGGAAAGCGTTATAATGTATAAGAAACTTTTAGCCAAAGGATATATTTCCATCCCCTGAGTAGAGTATCCCCGTATACATATATACTTATATACATATGTATATACATACGCGTCTATCTCGCAATCTACGATCGACGAATGATTAATCTGCGTGGGAGCTTACGACTCGTTCAGGAATTTACGCTGTGCAAGTTCTTAGGTGGGATGAGATGGGATGACGAGGGAGGGGGGGGATAGAGGCAAGCAACTTGACTGATGAAATTTCACGGCTCTGCGGATTCTCTCGTCCTTCGAAGATAGCCGCGGGAGGTAGACGTATGCCTACGTATATTATTAAAGTCATTAAGATTCTGCATTCATATACGTTTCAAAGCTAATTAACCGACGTATATATATGCACGTATGTGTTCTACACACATATCTAAGTTATGTCAAAGTTTTTATTTTTTCTCTCTCGCTTTCTTTCCGTCATTTCTTATTTTCTTATTATATATTATCAATACATGTATTGTACCTATATAATAAAACCACGGAAAGATTGTGTCAAGTTTAAGTTCGCCTGTTACTTTATGAGTCATCATCCAGCTCGAAGTTTTATCTTCTTTTTGTTTTTATATATATATCATTCCTCTTCCTCTTTTTTACTCTCACTCTTTCTCTTTATCTTTATCTCTTGCGGAGGTCTGTGCATGTCTTTCGTTTTTTTTCTCGAAATTCGGTAGCGAGTTGGCGTTCTCTCTGCCGCGCTGTTGCACAGTCGATGGGTTTTTTAGCACCCTGGGTCTCGACTGGGTCTAATTGCTTCAGGAAACACCGCCTGGGATCGGCATTAAGGCTATTGTAAGAGCGAAGGAGAAAGAGTAAAAAGGGTTGGAGATTGTGTTAATACACGCGGGTGGTTAGGACCCCGCGAAGGATTTCTCAGTTTAGTTCTTTAATTATACGTATACTTACACATATACATAGATATACAGTGTATATATATATATATATATATATATATATATATATATATATATATATATATATATATATATATATATATATATATATATATATGTTTCTCAGAATTGTGGCTATATACCTACTTGTCTTTTATACAAAAATCATTATTATAGGTATATGTATATATATATATATATAAATTTTTTTTTTCCATTTTTCAAAAAGATATGTCTGAACAACGCGGTCACCGAAGATAATAGATATATATGTATATATTTACAAGTCTTGAGCAATTTTTCAAATTCTATTAAAAAAAAAAAAAACAAAACAAAAATAAGGAAACAAAAAAATAAATAGAAAAAAAACGCAGATTAAATTCAACCCACGTATATGGCATAAACATGCGGCATGAGACCGAAGGTTATCTTCGATCTCCAATGATCTTTGATATATTCGGTTGTATACGTATACATATATGTATAGATTGCAGGAAAGTTACGTATGTATGTACGTATACGCTGCTTCTGTATCGCGGAATGATGAATGATCCTACCGCGAGTTTGTAAATTTTTTTTTTTTTTACGATTTATTATTTTTATTTTCGCTTGTCCATTTGTCTCCCTCTCTCTTTATTTATTTTTATTTATTTTTTTCTTACGTTTTGCTCTGTTGTTATTCCTTCTTCTCGTCAATTGAGTTCGTTCGAACACGTATGCTTCCATACCTGGTACGTGTTTAATTACAGTCTAACACGCGCGGACAACACAGTTCTAGTCGAAGTGAAGAAAAAAAACAAATTATACACATATATATATTTCGTTGACGACGACGACAACGACGACGACGACGATGACGATGTAGATATAGGCGTATAATGCACAGTATAGTAACTACAGTGAAAAATAAGAATTTTATTATTAATTTAAATGCAAAGGTGGAACCGAGTGAGGGGGCGCAGGGGTTGCGGACGGTTGGCGAATCGAAAACAATAACATTTTTATAGCCATTTCAGGCCATAACCGCCATATTGTTTTTCAGCCTTTTATTTCCCCTCGTCGTCATAAAAACTCTCGATATTATTGCCTCCTGGCTCGATGACTCACTTAATGATCGCTCCTCAATAGCTTTCGGTATAGCCATAAGCCATATAGCAATAGCGGATGCCTATATAGAAACTCGAAATTTACAACCTAGGAACATAATCCCGTATATAAATATATACATATATACATATTCCTAGATAAGAGCCAAGTTTTCCTTCTATTCTCTTTATCTTTTTCTCTCTTTCTCTTTCTCTCTCTTTCTCTCTCTTATTGTTCTCATCTATCTATCCGTCTATCCATCTATTATACTTGCAGCACGCAATCTACCCATAATATACCCAGACCTATAGCTAACGTAGTCGAATATGGTATCGCCGGTTGCTACTGTTGGTACTGATGCACGTGGTGTGCGAAGTGGTTCTGCAAACGGATACTGATTACTATCGACGGTCTAAGTCATACCTCGATAACGCACCGCCAGACTAGAACCAAGGTGGTAACGCGGTTAGAACCTCGGTTACAAGTAAAAACAGGTCATAATGGAGCAGACGTCTTTTTATTATTATTATTTTATTTTACTTGTTGAAATTTTTATTTTCTTCATCGTCTCCTCATCTCCTCTCGTCTCTTAAGTCTCTTTTGGACAAAAAACAGAAAAAATAAAAGTTAATATGTAGGTAGCTACAATTCGTGGGGATTACTCGCCTTATCGAAGCAATAATAAATACGGGATCTACTGTCAGAATTACCAGACCCAGGTTGCATATTGTGTTAGACGTTGAGGTTTTTACGTTATAGAGATACGGGTATACCTACCCACCTATGAGATACACATATACATACTTAGTTTCGGTATATTATATACCTCAATACGAGCCAAGGCTCACGTCCCCGTAGGCATTGCTATATACGTAGAGAAACCGAGACCGAGACGTGACTTTGGCTGATAACGTTAATGCTGACTAAATTTATCTATCCGTTAAGTTATATATATAGGTATATATATAATACTGAAATATACGTATATCACACGCTCCCGTAATTACCAAGCCTAGCTAGGCGTTCTCCTTATAGAGCTTATAACGTATACCAATATAATGTCTGATTGATGAATGCCGTTTGATCGATTTTATCATTTGTAATAACGGAATCCGTGATGCGTGATACATAATTGCAAATGAGTTTTAAATAATAAAAGATTGCTTAATTTTATAGACAGATATATTAGGCTGGTAATTGTGCTTAGGGGTATATAATAAGATATATACAATTATAATATATGTATACCCGTTCGGTAAATTCAAATACTGCAAATTGAATACCTACCCATAGATGATAACAAAAAACTCGGGCAGAGAAGATATACACCTCGTAGATCCATATTACACGTACCCGTATGTATTTTAGATCGTAAAATTGAGTATTATATACAATTCGGTACTTTTTTTTTTTTAGTATATATAAAAACATAAATTTATACCTCTCATACGTCCTCGACTCGTTTTACACACGATTACGATTAGGTTTTAATTTATAGCGTTTTACGAATCCATGCAGCGGTTATCGGTGAATCGACACCAAACAAAAATTTATTACATATATCTATATACATAGTATATGTGTACGTATTTAATGATTAATTATATGCGCTTGGTATTAAGTCTTGTATATTATATAGGCTAAGGCCAAAGTATTTATTATACCCGTTTTACGTACCTACTGCAGATCTAATTGTCATTTATCAATAGACGTTTCGTAGTTACGATTCAATTCTCTTTATAATCCATTGTAATTATTTTATCCTAACTTGATCGATATACCAAATTATACTTTGCCAATCAATTTTAGATACGAAAATAAGATAATTGTTTGTAAATTTTTAGTGATTAAAACAAAAAAAAATCAGGAAACCGGTTGACCTGTGGGCCAATCCGAAAACTTCCCGCTGTGTTCAATACGTTACAATTAATTGATACTATTGTGTTTATAATAAATTAAAGAAGGTTATAAGCATAATTAGTTTTCCCTATACAAATCTTTTTTTCTTCAATTTTGATTCTTCGAATAACTAACGAAACTACTCGACCGATCGATTCCAAAATCTAATCAGATCTAAGTCTTGATGAACCCTTTCGATCGCCACAAAAATCATTCAAATCTGTTAATTCGTTCCAAAGGTACATCGTATGACAAAAAGAGAAAATTTTGTCGTGCAATATCTTTTAAACCAATCGTTCGATTTTGATGAATCTTACGGCGATCGAAAGGGCAATCCAAGTGCTAAGTCTGATTAAGTTTTGAGACTAATCGCACGAACAGTTTAGGAGTTATGCGCTAAAAACATGAAAAAAAATTGTTTTTCAAGTTTTATTTCGCAAATAACTTTGAAGCTACTTAACCGATCGACTCCAAAATCTAATCAGATCTAAGTCTTGACAAACCCTTTCGATCGTCATAAGAACCATTCCAATCGGTCGATTCGTTCTCAAGATATCGTACGACAAAAATTTGTTTACACACACACACACACATACGGACGTCCATCCAAAAATAGTCAGATCAGCTTCGTAGGACCCCAAAACGTCGACATCTGATGAAAACTCGATTTCCGGTAATCGGACCGAAACCAATAGCTTCCCTTTTTCATGAAAATTTTCGATTTTTCATTGCGGGAAGTTAAAAAAGAAATATTAATAAACAAAGCTGAAGAGGGAATGAAAGATGAGAGACACCCGGTACGTACTTCGAGTGTAGGTACTCATAGGTATAGACGTATAGGTATATCGTATATATATATATACGTTCGTGGCGAACGGAAAGGCAGAAGAAGATTACGAAGAAGGAATGACAAAATAAGTTGGACGGTTGAACGAATGGCGGTGCTATTTCGTTATTTCTATCACGACACCGAGGCGAAACGGGAATGGGCGAGGCCCTCGATGCCTATCTTCGTATCTCCGAGGGACGTTTATTGAATTCCGAGTCAAAGAGGTCCGACTTTTACTTCGCCTCCGCGCTTCTTCGGCCGAAAGAGAACTTTCCTATATTTTTATAAAACGCGACGGGGCAAGACGAGACGAGGTGAGGCGAGGCAAGGCGACGCCGGAAAGGCGATCGCGAGACGTTTCAATGCGTCGCGCGGTTAGGCTCCTGCGGGCGTCGAAAACCTTATTTACCAATCGTTCGCATCACGTACCAAAACTCGAATTTCCTCTTTATCAAGTTTTGTCAAAATGAGATGGAAAATAAAACGAAAAATAAAAAAAAAAAAAATAAAAAACTTCAGTGATACGATACGTCAACACTTCCGCTCTGGAATTAATTAAATCTAGAAAGAAACGCGGTGATTCAATCACGGTGATTAATTATTACGAAACTGTCAGCCGGGGCACCCGGGTAGCAGATCGCAGGCTTAATTCAACCTCCGACGATTTATAATCGTTTAACTTCAATCCCTGCATTTGATTTGAAAAAATGACCAATTGCAGAGGCAGCAGAATACAAGATAAGTTCGTTTCGTATGTACAAATTTTATTCCTATAGTTTGACAAAAAAAAAGGAAAAGAAAATCTCCTATGTACGTGTTTATACTTTTGTACACACGTAGATATGTAGGTAACGTATATATACGTGTGAGTGATAAGTATGATGAGAAAAAATAAAAGAATAAGATGTACATATTATGAGCGATCATTTCCTCTTGTATATACATATATGTATATGGGCGCCTACATATCAGTACTATGTTATACCAGAGTGAAAATAAAATTTATATTATGTATATATGTATACCTAACCGTTCATTTATAATATCTATACACGTATATATGTATAGTAAGAGCAAAAGCATCAGCAGCAGCACCGGTAGCTGACGTAACGCGAATGAAATGACGTAATTAACAGATGTAATCGCCGCGAGGTCGGAGAGTTCAGTGCTAATTGTATCCAAGATTAAAAAAGAACTCATATACGATTGACTTTGACCCCGGTTATGGGTATAATGCTGTAGCATATTACATAGTCGGTCAATTTTCCGAGTTACGATAAAGTATGTAATAACATACATATTGTATGCGTATATGTATGTATGTATGTACATACATGCAACATGAGAATAGGAAAAAGATGAACACGATTATAATTTAAATTTTTCCTGTTTTTATATATTTATTTATTTATTTTTCTGTACTAACAAAAAAGAAAAATTAATGATTCAGGAAAGTGTGACGAGTCGATAGGAAGTGGGTCAACCCGTTAAACACGCGGGTGAATAGATCGAGGATGAGGAAATAAAATAAAGAAAGGGAGAGCGAGCGAGCGAGTGAGTGAGGAACCACCGACGCTGCGCTACACCGCGGGTATATGTCCGCGCGTTGTAGGCGCGCGCGCCCGAGTGTCTCGTTCCGTACGGAACGTTCGCCTTTAACGCGGACCGAGGGGGATTCCCCTTCCGTCCGACGCACAACTCGCTCGGAAAGTGAGATTTGTGATATAGACACGGCGCGAGGGGCGAGACGAGTCGAGTCGAGTCGAGTCGCAACCTGTTTCTCGCTGCAAAATAGCAACTCGGGGTCCCGGTATATCGAGTCCCGTAATGGTAGGCAGGAAGGAAGTTTGTCCTTGATCGTGAATCGAGAATATATCCTCATCCTCATCCCCCTCTTCCTCCTCTACCTCCTTCTCCTTTACTTCTTCAAGCCAACGGTGCGGGCGTTCTCTCGAGCAGATCTACAACCTTGAACAATTCTCACCCGCGCGCGTCTTAGTCTCGCGTAACGTTTGCAAGTAGAGATTATACACGTGTGTGTGTGTGTGTGTATGTATCCATATCGGAATGTGACAAAATATATATCTTACTCGCGTCATTCGATGATGACAATAGCCTCGTTAGTCTGGTAGTCCTCGTGCACCGATAATTAGAAACTAAATAAATACCGATACGCATACATACTCACGTAATGTGAATGTTACAACCACACACACGTTAGCAAATTTTAACAACTTCACCTGCCGTTATAGTTTGCCAATTGAATATCTCGTTGAAGTATGGTCGTTCGAGAGGGGATTAGTCGTCACTGGTCATTAGGAGTACTTAGATACTTCTCTGGCTCTGACTTTAACTCTGAGAAAATACGAGGTGCGAGAGGAGCGAAAGTGTATATCGAGTGTAAAGAAAAAAAAAAAAAAAAAGACGAAAAAAAAAGAGACCTCTAGTAAACGGAGACGTTAGACGAGGCTAATGTGTGTATAGAGAGGGTATTTATATATAGGTCGTAGATTCTTGCCACTTCGTGCGTGGTTCGTGGAAAACAGTGTCTACACACTATTCACCTAAGCGAGGGCATATTCGCATAAAATAACTTGGACGATGAGATAAACACCTGTTACAATACGCTAGACGATACGTTAATTGTCAAAATCAGTTGGCTTTCTGTATATTTATCTAATAAAGTTTAAAGAGAGTGTAACCCTACCGAGTTCATTATAATATGTATTTTAAAAAACAAATTATGATTGTTCATCGATTTGGACTTACAAGAAATATACAAAAAATAATATATCGAATACTTTCCCCCTTTCCTTTGGAATTTAGTTTAGTGTACAACTTCGCACGAATACTCAGAGCATGAATCTACATCGAGACTAAATTCTCCCCGGGCGTTAGAGTGTTATAAAAGGTAGATTATTCGAGGGCCACCCCGTATAAACGAGGTACGCCCCGGCAGAATGAATGCCTTCATTAAAGTCGATAGGAAAATACGCGCCCGGTTCTCCGCTCTATCTATCACCCGCTCTCTACCCTCCATCCTCCATCCTCCGTCCTCGATCTCCTTCGCCCTCTCTTCCTCTCTCTAGCCAATTTCCCTCTATTATTTCTCACTCTGTCACGCGCGAGATCTAGGCACTGGCCCCCTATATGCCTCCGCAGTAAGTCTAGCCTCGGTATACCCTTCGGTATAATACGTCACGTCCGGCGGGCGTCAATTTATTTGTGAAAATAGCCCAGGCACACAGAGCCTTTATTCTCAACTCCTATTACACTCTGTGTAGGGTATAATACGTAGATATAGGTAGGTTAGTTGGTTGGTATACCCCCGCGTCACTCATTAACGGACAAACCTCTGCGTCAGCTGAAAGCGCGTCCTTACGTACAGACACACAGACACACACACACACGCGCGCGAGATTATACCCGCGGTTAAAGTAGGATATGTAGATACGTATATATATATATATATATATATATATATATATACGTACCCTAACAAAGGTAATACAGTACGTACCTGGGTGTAGGGTAGGTAGGTGTACCTATGCCTAAACACAATATAGATTCTACGTATACGTATACGACGCTGAGAAAAGAGCAAGGGTTTACCCCCGGGGTGGTCGTCGGTCGTGGTTCTCATTAATTTCTGCGGTTCACCCTCATGCATGAGCCCAGGGCACCTGAGGGTGCGTAAAAGGAGAGAGAGAAAGAAAGAGAATAGTAGTAGTTTCGGACAGGTGCCTTCCGGCAGATATTACCATGCGTTTAATCCTTACACACGCTTACAAAGGTAAGAATTGTTTTTATTATCGTATTTTTATTTCGGGTATATGCGTGTGTCTGTGTAAGAGATTTTCGCCGAATGTTACGAGAGACTTATTCGATGAATGTTAAAGCAGTACGTTCTTTACAAGAAGTCAGGGCGCGGTCGGTGGTAATTAAAATTAACAGCTGTGTATATCGTAAAATCAAATTGAAACAAACACCACGAGTACGAGACGCGAGCACCAGTCAAGACGTGAGACGTAGACGAGACGAGAGGAAAGTCGCGGTGGTGGGTCTCCGCAATTTCGTCTTTGCCTGGCTGCTGCTGCTGCTGCTGCTGCTGCTGCTTCTGGCAGACGGAAAGAGAGAGATGGAAAGAGGGCGAATTTAATCCGTCGAGTGGTCTGACGGACGCTGTTGAGATCCTTGACGACGCCCTTTGAACAGACGCACTGAACCGTGCCAAAAGGATGCCAATGACTCAAAGTTCTCCAACGTAAGCCGTTGTTCTCCTATATATCCCCCCTCGCCTCCCACCGCACACACAAGCTTTAGCCGTTTGTTCTATGCTATTCGCGTAAAAAAATTTTTTCAAGATTCCAAAGCCGAAAGGCTTTATATTCTTTCGGTCAAATGTCAAACGTCACCCACGAAGATACTATATATTGTTATTTCTCGTTCTTTCCACTTGTTTGCCTTTCTTTTTATCTTCGTCTTCGTCTTCTCTTCTCCAGGCGTAATTTGAAAATAAAATAAAATATAAAACAAAAAGAATAAGAGAAAGGAAAATAAAGAACCAAACTCACGTCCGGTCACGGACGGAGCTCAGCACCAGACAGACAGATGAGAGAGGGAGGGCGGTCGCTTGGTCGAGTGTAGTCATTACGAGGAAAGTCCATTGTCAGCAACGTAGAGTTACCTCTTACCCGCATGATAGTTGCCTGCGTGTCTGTCTGTCTGTTCACCCGCCTGCCTGCCTGCCTGGCTGCTATGCTCGGCATGGTAGCGCAGGGTAACCAACGTAATGACCGTGGACGGCAGACCCTCATCTGGCTGGCTGGCTTGGCTTGGCTTGGCTTGGCTCCGGCTCCAACTCCCCGGGACCCGGACGTCGAGCAGCAACTAAACCGCGGACGATAGCTAGGAAGCCATGGAAACTGTTGTGCGAGTAGTAGGCATGCCGGGAGTCGCAATTCAAAGAGTAAAGTAAAATTGATTGCTGTCATTCCGAGTAGAAATTTTCGAAACGAGAAAACTGAGCCAATTCTCTGTCTCGAATCACGGCGAATTGAATTTTTACCTCTTTACAAAATCATCTTTAGTGTATATGTCTATATATATATATCCTTTTCTCTTGAGGATGTCACGTAGCTTTGAAAACATCGAGATTGGGGTCAGTGTCTTTTGATGGGAGGGAAGATTGCTTTGAGCAGGCGAGAGAAAAAGGGAAAAAATAGTCTAGTCCCTTTGGAAAAAAAAAAGTTAAATAAAAAAAAAGAATAAAGAAAATATATATATATATACATACTGTGCGGACTAACCGGAGGAACGAAGTGCAGATTCGAGGGAAGAAACTAATCCGTAGAAAAGTATAAAGTGAAGATGAAATAAAAGAAAGAAAGAAAGAAAGAAAGAATCATTGGTCAAAGATAATCTGGACCTCGTGTTTCGCTTACCTACCTACTTGTTTGGCCAACGCGCAATCGAAACTTTTTTTTTTTATTCTTCTCCTGCCATGCCGCGCGGTTTATCGCGAAGAGATGAGAGAGAGGGAGGGAGAGAGAGAGAGAGAGAGAGAGAGAGAGAGAGAGAGAGAGAATGAGAATGAATACGATGTTTTGTATAACACAGAGATAGCAATCGGGTCTACGTATATACATATGGGGTACGGGCGTACCAGCATGAGCGGTAACTTTACCCATACGCGAATGTGGGTAGGTATATATATATAAGTACGTATGTATATATGTATACGTGCACATATATCTCTTATCCGTTTTTGATCAATGCGCGCGAAAATCGAACGACCGAGGCCGAATATCACCCGTAGCTTGGCTGGATAACAAACGGAATATACGCGATGTGTATTTCCATAACGCGATAAGCCGGGTCGCGCCTGTAGCCGGCTGTGACTTCCTCTCTCCAAAATTGCCTATGCATGACGCGCCGATTGTGTCGTTCACGGATCAGGCGAATATCGCATCGAAACTCGGTATATACGCGCGGTTGAATTTACTCAACAAAAATTTCACACAGCGTTACTTTTTCTTCTTTCTTGGTTACTGTTTTCTACTTTTGGATTTTGGATTTCTTTTTTAAATACAGTCAAGGAATTTAAATATTGAGACACCGCGCCGGTCTGATTACGTTGTAAAACTTTTGTCCGTACGTTTTTGAGACTCTTTTTTTTTTTGTTGTTTTTAAATCCAGTTCCGCATATCGTAAACGTAATTTAGAATTATACAGACATCGTTGTGTAATAGGAATGGAATTTTGATGAGTTAATATCAACAGCTCGTAGCTCGTAGCTCGATAAGCGTGGTGCTCCAGAAAAGCTGGTAGTATAAGTATACAAAACCCGATCGCGTCGTACACTTAAGGAATCGATATTTGATTTCGCGTTTGCAGAACGGGGAAGAACTTCCGCCTTGAAATTCACCGTCTCAGGTCACGTTCGGCTTATCGGCGTTGGTAAGAGAAGGTTTCATCTCTTCCATATCTATATATACATATATAACAAACCTCCGACACTGTCTTTTCCTCTTCTTCAAACAAAGTCCGGCAAAATTCAAGTCATTTTCATTTCCTATCTACACTTTCGGATATATACTCGACCGTTTTAAAAGAACCAATTCCATATCCCGTATGTAGCAATCGCGTTTTTCGCTTCGATCGGAAATACGATGTATGCAGATCGACGGTTCGATCAGCTGATCACGTATACTATACCTACTCATTCCATATTTTTATTTTTCATTTCTTATACTCAGCTCTCACTCGATTGCCGTGTAATTTTATGTATGAGACCGAATGTACGGTATGATACCCACTCGAATGAGAATCGGAGGAGACACAGGAGAGCCGGTCGTAACTCGGTTGATCTCCTTAACAGAGGTTGACGGATGCTCTTTCTATTCTTATATTCTTACTCGACAGTACTACGACGACATCACGTTTATAACCGCTAAGGTACGTAGTCGTCACGCATCGGCTAACCCCTCACCCTTGAAATCTTGCCAACTATCTACCGCGATCCTAATTCTCTTACGGCCAAATAGAATGAGAATAATAAGAATAAGAAATAGAATAAGAGAAGTGGAGTTTTAGCTGGACTAACGTTTAAACGTTTCGCATCATCCTGTCTCCGGTACACACGCAATAAAACTGCCTCGTCTTTTGAAATTTCCTTTTATTTTACTCCTATATATCCTTTTACCTTCTTTTTCTTATTCTTTTACTTTTTCTTTCACTAGCTTCGCTTAATCTCGCACCGGTCATGAGGCACGCGAGACGACGTAGCGGTCCGGCTCGCAGCTCTTACGAAATGAGAACCGAGGTTGCGTGCTGGGTGGAAGGTTGGAGGCTACGCCGGTTAACTACGTCGTGCAGATAAAATGAACTGATTTCGAGAAATATTTAACCGACTTGTGTTACTGTATGAGAAGTCGGTATACTACATATACCTACGTATATACGCGTATATATATATACATACACATCCGCATTGTCATTATCCGCGAGAAAATCAGTATTTGTACGAGAGGATTCACCACACAACTATGAGATGTAACAACGAGGTTAACGCTTTTGAGAAAGGCAGTAGTTTCGTTAGTAGCTGGTAGGACTTTGGTTATATACGTGCTCTTGGCTCGCCTTTTTATTTGACGGTTAGTTAGTTTTTGCCGGTATATACTTCGAGGGCTGAGACCGAATTTCCTTGAAATTGCAACGATTAAAACGAAATGGCCGGATGTGCCGTACGTGGTACGATATAGCCGCTTCTACTCGATATAGAGTCGTTAGGCTCTGCTCACACCGAAGTATACTTTACTTACTTACTCACATATATATATACATATATATATATAGAGAGAGAGAGAGAGAGAGAGAGAGAAACGATCAACCGGTTAACAAATATCGTTACGAGTTTAGGTAGTAGGTACCGATACGCGGCTTCGTTAACAAGACCGAATTATACGATCGAACGGTCTGCAGGCTGATTCAATCCGGCCAATCAAACTTTCGTGATTGACTGCGCAGAGCTATAGCCACTACGCTATAATACGCTCGAGAATAAACTTTGGAATAACAGCTGTGTATTCCTCGAACTCTCGTTGCAGAGTTCCTAGCGTTTAATATATAAAGGGAATTTGATATCCAAGAATTTCATAAAAATTGAATCGAATTCTTAGTACAGAGAAATCTTTTAGATAGAAACGAGCAAACGATCGTCATCATCATCATCATCATCATCATCATTATCAACGTCGTAGTAGTAGAAATCTTCCGTCACAGATTTCTCGATATTAAATTCAAATATACGGTTGATTCAACGATTAATGATCTCTCGAAATCAGAGATCAAACAGGACGAATAAATTCTGCGTATTGAAATTAAGTAAAAATTTTTATTCCGCGTATATACGCAATATGTATATATGCGTAGGTGTGGAATAACCGCTAATCTCTTCAGTCAATTCCTCACTGATTATTAATATATTCGTATACATATATACGTGAAGGTACTTATATGTAGGTGCGGCATATAATAGCTTCGGGGCTTCTTCACCATCCCATTAGTCATCTTACTTATATTTCACATTAAAACTCGTATATAAATATATTATATATACATGTGTAGGTATATACATATAATATGCGTGACCTATGACAACTCGTATGAACATTCACCATCTATAAATGTAATTAAGTGTAATCAGTGTTTTCAAAACCGGTTATTATATTTGTCTAGAAAATTCATCCGTCTCTCTCTTTAAATCGAACACCATTAGAGCGCGCAATTTCAATTACATCAGTTCGCCCCTTTCCTCTTCTCTATCCTCTACCCTCTTTCTTTCTCTCTCTTCTCTCTTCTCTCCTCTCCGCTCGTGACGTCGGGGAAATCTGAATTTAATCATCCGTCTCGGAGAAGGCGGATAAAAAACGACGAGTAGAAGTACGTACCCTATACCCGCATCGTCGTAGGTGGAATTGGCATCTGATCTTTTCGGCTCGCACAACTTGACGTATGTATATGCTGATGTATGATCTTCTCATCTCTCTTTCTTTCTCTTTATATCAGCTATAGGCATGGCGTGTGAAGCGATACACGAACGTAGATAGGTATGTATATATCATTTCGAAAAATGACACGCCAGAGTATATCGGCATGTGTCTTCTGTCTAGCCGAATAATATATATATTTATATGCATATACGATTCTTTTAATAAATCTTCGGAATAAGTATATAAGTATATAACCGTGAAATTGAATATCGGAAATATATGAAATTGAAAGTTCAATGTATTCCATATACTACTCGACTTCCTTCCGCATTTTTATTTACTTTATTTATTATTTTTTGTTTAATCTCTCAAACGTAGATTTTGGTCAATTTTTTTTTTTATTCGTTTCAGACTCAATTATCGTCATATATACAGTTTCAAGGTTTGCGATTCATCAGCTTCGCGTGCATGCGGTTTAAGGCCTACGCAATGAAAGAGAGAGAGAGAGAGAGAGAAATAGAGACTCGCTCTTTGCAGCACGAGTTGATACGAAGCCTGTCTAGTGCGTACGGAGAAAGAGAAAGAGAAAGAGAAAGAGAAAGAGAGGAGAAGGAGTCTGAAACTGAAACTGAAACTGAAACTGAGACTGAGACTGAGACTGAGACTGGAATTGAAACTGAACCGCGTAACGAATGCTAGCAGCTGTCACGAGTTGAGTTTTCCCTTTTATCGTGCGGCGCCTTTGCTCGTCTTTTATCCCCCCCGTGCCTCGTCAAGTCCTCTCATCTCTTTCTTATTTTTCTTCCTTTTTTATTTTCTGTCTCTTATATGCATCCTCCGACTTTATACTCATTCCGAAGAGCCACGTCGCCTCGAATTCAGTCATCAACGAAAACGAGGAAATTACGTCAACGAGAGACAGAAAAATAGAGTAAAATTTCATGAGAATTTTTTAATTTTTTTTTTTTATATTGATTACCGATAAATTTCTCTCTCTTTCTCTCTTTTCTAATTTCGGTCAATCTATTTTAAAACTCGCTATTTCAGATCGACTGTAACCTTCCTTTTACCTCGCGTAGTTCCGCGTCTCTAATTGACTCGTTACTAGAATATACAAAAGTCTTTTTTATCCTTTATTTTATTTGTTTTTTTGTTCGTTTTCGGGTCATGGAAAGAGCAAATTGCCTTGTCGCGCGATTCGTGTCGATATTTAGCTACAGTTCAGCCGGACAGCGTCGTATTGTATCTCGATTCACGGATCCATCCCAGCCTACTGCAACTCAGCAATCATCAGGATTTCAAAAATGAGTTTAAAAAACGAAGGAAAACGTAAAAAAGAAAAAAAATGAGCAAAAAAAATTATCACAATCAAAAATGAGGAAAGTTATACGTCCGTTTAATCTCTTTTTCATTTCATGTCAATGTATACGTATATATATAATATATATATAGAAGTATAAGTTGTACACGTAACCGGGGTATAATCCATGTTACGTGAGTAGTTGCAGTATGCATGCGCATGAAACGGTGCGACGGTGTTTCCGGCCCATTTGCCACGGCTACTATAAGCTATATCATTTCGTAATCATAGGTTCTACGCTGTATTTCCACGTCACCTGTATGTTTTGTCCTCGTATGCAATATATACTATTGTAACACACACACACACACACACACACACACAGACAGACACGAACGTACACACTACACCCATTACACGTACATTGACGAACGATTCACCGAGGAAAGTGGAGACGTTCTCTGCGTCACTTTCGCGAATCAAATTCCACACCGTTTGTCCAGGTATAGATTAAAAATAACAGGAAAATAAAAAGACCTAAATTCTCTGTATCAATATCAGAAAGCAAATACATACCTAACGTGTTTCGATACAAAGTTCGATTTATATCGTGAAACTTTAGAATTCCGAAGGTCATTTTTCGGCTATGCTATCTGCTCTAATCGACCGATTATAATCGACTTTCTATTCCTTTTGTGCGTTTAAGCCGCGTACTAGCAGGTAAATGGATTATATACGTATACTATTGTTCTATATATATATGTATTTGTATGTAACGTAGAATGAATTCTTATCCTTAGTATAGGTATGAGGTCCTTAGCTTTCGTAGTAGTAAATACGTATGTACATACGTATGTACGTATGCAGTACCTACCGCATTTGGACAAAGGACGATGTATTAGAACCCCACTTCGGTATAGCCATAGCAAAATCGCGTGTATGGCTTGTTGTGGAGTTACCCTCTCCCCCCCTCCTCGACCGTGTGTATTGCATGGGACAATTTTATATATAACGAGCGTTTACAAGGCTTGGATGTAAGAGAGAAAATCACTGCAAGCCAACAGCAGCAGCAGCAGCAGCAACAGCAGCAGCAGCAGCAGCAGCAGTAACATGAAAGGGGACACTGGTGGTGTACGAACCGCGTGCTAAATGGATTTCCTCTGAAAGAAACCATGAAGTGTAATAGGAGATTACGAGGCCTTATGGCGGACTGGGAACTCCAGACTTGAAATCGCTCTAGAGCTCTGTGCCCCTGCCGCCTCTCTGCCCACTTTGTCGTTCTCTTTCTTTCTCCCTCCCTCCCTCCCTCTCTTTTCTTTCTCCCTTGTCCCCTCGTTCCCGGGTTTCATCCCGCAACGATAAGTAGGAACGTGCAAATACGGGAAATTGGATATTCTCGAAATTACATTTTTGCTTTTACCGTTACGCCGCTACGGGCTATGTTCACCGAATGGGTTTGCCGGGGCTCGTAATCCTTGAATAAAATCAAGTTATCTACGATTCCGGTGTATTGGCTAGATGGACTAAAACTAGACTAGACTTAACTCTGACCCCAGACGGTATATCTAAGTATATTCACTTCCACCTAAATTCATAATATCGAACAAATTTTTCAACACCTGTACAGTATGTAGCACGCTGTAAAATTCTCTCTCTCTCTCTCTCTCTTTCTGTATGGTAAAAGCTTGACGATGATATGAATTTTAAAAATAGTCATATACACAATTCGTGCCTATAAGAGAGAAAGAGAGTATCTGCAGTGTGTGTGTGTGTGTGTGTGTGTGCATGTAAAAATAAATTCACCTACTTTTAGTATTCACTATACACATCATACGGTTGTCACTGTCGTCGCTACACATGTATAACATACACAATTCATAAAGCCGAAGAAAATCGCGAATAATTCCAATTACGTAAATCGCGTTGGTAATTAAAATTTACCCAGTCATAATAGACGGGTATATATGAGTGGGATTTTCCATCCAGAGTCAACCGGCTTGGATGACCCTGAAGTTTTTACATTTTTTATTTTTTTTTATTTTTATTTTTTGTATGAAACGTACATACGTACGATACCTATAATATTCATTATTATTCTACTGTATGACGTTTTTCCGTGCGATTGACGAGATTTTTTTTTTTATATCTCTACTTTTTTTTTCACTAGTTTTCGTATGAAGTATAATTTATTGAGAAGAGATCGAATCAGTTGATTATTAACACACAGTATTTTACCTCGTTCGATATGTATATGTACGAGTATGTATGTATGTATTTATGTAACTTACCGTACCGTACCGTACGTACATACGTATGTACATCGCGCAAGCCGGGGTATAATTTTGTTTACGCGTAAGCGTAAACTGGTTCTGATTTATGTTGCAATTCACTACCATCGATCACGAGGTTAACGTAACATCTATCATACCAGCGCCTAATGAATCATGCCAAGAGCCAGGATATTTTTATCGTTTCCCCTTTTCAGTGCCCTCCTGCACCTCCACCTCCACCTCCACCTCCACCTCCACCTCCACCTCCCCCTTCGCCTCCAAGCCAGGGGCAATCAAATTAAACATTTTGTAATCGATTTAGCAGGAAAGTGTACAGAGGGAAAGAATAAAAAAAAAAAAAAAAAAAACAAGAAATAAAAAACACAAAAACAAGAAAAATTATACAAAAAGAAAAAACAAGCATATATAATATGGGGGAAAACATATCATAATTTATTTTTGTACACTGTATATATATTTTATATAAATATATGTATGTACGTATGATGTTGCAGATGCCTTCCATCGATCACTTATTATACATCTATCTACCAACCTCTACCAAGTATGCGGTTTGAAATAATGGAAGTATTTTTGCAAAACTGTTCGGCAAACTTTTCCGCTCACTTCTAACCTATCTTTATTCATATTTGTCATAAGTATGATAAAAGATGAATATGACAAATAAGGAATATTGCAAAATTTCGGTATTATACGGAGGAAATATGCCTTACATTATATTAGTTTCGCGGAATTAGAAACCTGCAGGTGTAGATGGTCTAATTTAGAATTAATTAAAAACTTTGTGGTCTGCGAAGAAGAGGTTGAATAGTTTTGGGTCCAGTTGACCGGAACTTAATTCATCGTCTCAAATGAAATAGAAAAAAATGTGAAAAAAAAACATTAAAAAAATAGAAAAATAATGATCGAAATTTAATTTTTTTTTATTTTTTATTTTTAACACCATTTTATTCTGGCACCCTGTATAATATAAAATGTACGCGCTTTTGTACTCAGCGCTTTCTCTCTCTCTCTTTCTCTTTATTTCCTCACTCGAGCCGCGAGTTTCGTCTGTAGGCGAAATTTTTAACGGCGCCATTTCGGGCAGCCGGTGACGCCCGGCGTAATTACCGCGGGAACGATTAGAATCAAGCCAGGCAGCAGCAGCAGCAGCAGCAGCAGCAATAGCAGCAGCAGCAGCCGCCCCCAACGGCGTGCGACTGCACACAGCTGTGCACCACCGTGCCTCGTACCATCGTCGTAACGGAAAATGCACTACGTTTACGATTCGACGTGAATAATTACGTATAGGTGCACTAGGTACGTATGTACATACATACCTACCTACCCTATACGGTTATAACGATCAGACAGGGAAACGTATATATCCATTCCCCCCTATGCGATGACGATCAATCGACGAATCCGAAATTACCCCATGGTACGTATATTCGGCACGTATACGTATGTAACAACATACATACGTTATCCTGTAGTGGCAAAATCGTATTATAAACTACAGTCGAAATGACGAAAGCTGGCTTTATTATGCAAGCGATGTAAAATCAGAACTGTATCCTGCTGGATCGGAGATCGCAGTATATACTCAGAAGTATAACCCCTAACTACGTTAGGGTAAAATTGTTTGTACAGATTTACGTCCTTTTTTCTATTATAGTATAGAAGTGCGTAGAATTTACTGTCCGCTATTTGACCACTCTCCATTCTCGTAGCCTAAGCTAATATTCCTCTTCTCATTCTCATTCTCATTCTCATTCTCATTCTCATTCTTATTCTTATTCGTTTAGGTGCTAGGGAATTTTGAAGGCGTCGTGCATGCGGCAGTCCGCTTCATTAATGTTTACCTACGTTTGTTTATTATGTATTCT
This sequence comes from Macrophya annulata, assembly GCA_963924015.1. NCBI lineage: Eukaryota > Metazoa > Arthropoda > Insecta > Hymenoptera > Tenthredinidae > Macrophya > Macrophya annulata. The sequence goes on from OZ001259.1 coordinate 23,092,200, forward strand.
AAAGACCGGACCGGACCGGACCCCGCCTTGCGGAAGGGAAGTCAAGTCAAGGGCTCGAGTGCTCGTCCTGGATTAATATTTTCGTAGGAGCTTGAACCAAGGTCTGACCAAGCCGGGTTTGTTGAGGTGTGACGTTCGAGAAAACCGAGGGAATGGTTTAACTTAAAGTACAAAACTGCTGGTATAAAACGATCAAAGAATTAATACATGCGTGAATCGTGATTTCAAAATTCGTACAAACTTGATAAATATTGAGGAAGTAATATTACAGATATTACTTTCGACAAACGATCGTCGTTACTCTGAGAAATAATTTTCATCCAATTGTAAATTCGTCATTAGATGCTTTGTAGGTGAAGAGTTTTTAGAACTTGTAGCCGATGGTCAAGTACCTATAACGAAAGAACGGTCTGGTGGTATAAGTCTGCTTGGCCTCTGGGCTAAAACGGCTAATGGGATAGCTTAGAAAAAGGAGAGAAGAAAGAAAGAAAGAGAATCAGTGAGTTAGTGAGAGAAAGAGATGAAGAAAAAGTAACTAAAACTCGAGAATTCATGCCAGACATTATTTCATCCGTTGTATTGTATTGTCCGGGGCTTCTGCACGCGTATATTATCTTACTCTCTTGCCCAGGCCTAATGCTCCGGGGTCCTTCGTCAACGCCATTCCACGGGTAGGTATATAAGGTAAAGTCAGTGTTATAGCTATAGGTATATATCTAAGTGTCTTACGCACGTCCGGACCGGACTGTTGCATAGGTATGTACACACGAGTATAGGAAGAGAGTAGGAATTACGAGTACCCTTCGTCTTGCGGATTACGTGCAGCTAGTACATTACGTCGACCGTAACACACACACGGGTATGACATCTACGTCTATTATGAACAAAATTTAACCAATCAACGAAAAAGGGACTAAGGCACCTAATATAACAATTTCCTTCCACACTGCAGTATGGGGTTAAAATTGAAGGGATCCTCGGAAAGGAATGTTTAGTTTAAAAAAAAATGACTTTTTATTTTTATCATCGTGATTTTTAATGGGTTTCAAGTTTATCTCTCTCTCTCTCTCTCGTCATTCTTCGTCCTCTACTTTAGATGCTAGTCTTGCGGAGTTTTCCCGTGACTTACGACCTGGGCGTGGTCTTAGCTCTCGTAACTGTGCATACTTATTTTTTTACTTTTCTTTATTTTATTTTATTTTATTTTATTTTTTATTATACTTGTTTCAGCTTCTCGTTCCCGTTTCTCGGTTCCCCGTTTCCCGTGTTCCCGGGTTCATGGTTCCCGGTTAGTGAACGCGCAACTTTTTTAAGTGCGATGCAATTTACAAAACTAACTCAACTCCACTCTCCTCAACTCCACTCTACTCCTCCACTCCTCCGAACCTTTCGTTTCCTTTCGTTCGTGCGCTACAACAGAAAAGCCTCGCCGGCGGAAAAGCTACGACAGTTTTAACAAACTTTAACCGCCTCGCAGCTGCAGCTGTTCTACTCGCGTAATTAAGGACTGCAAAAATGAAATTACGCCTTTACATGTGTTCCGTATCTGTGTTTTCTGTGTGCGCGTGTACGCGCACGCTTTAAAGAAGAGAAATGAAAATATTTAAAGAATACTCGTACACTAGGCTCAAGAGGAAACATATCATTTTTTTTATTCTTCTCGATATCTTCACGTTTTGCATCATATGCGTAACGTATGTATGTATGTATGTATGTATGTATACATAGAATTCTATATATACTCAATTTCAGTCACAAACCGCACCACCTTCCTCGTATTTTCATCGAGTATCTATAAGTCCAGACACACACTGTTGTCAGAGTTTTTATATGTATGAAAAATTATGAAAAGTAAAGAAACAGAAGGAATACCGTTTGTTAATCCAAGTGATAAAATAAAGGTAAAACAGCTGATTTGAACAAACAGTAAATTAAATTGAATACACCGCTGTGTGTTTTTTTTTTTTTTACTGTTTTTTCTTCTTATTTTATTTAATATGTGTCATCACTCAGAGCTCCATACGTAGGTACATACATGTATGTATGTACATGTGTGTATGTGTGTACAGTACCTACACATTAGGGGACATTACGCTCTCGTGGTTGACGATCGAGAGGTATTCACACACGCACACATCTGCGTAGGTTTAACCTCTCTTAGGCACGTTTTCTTTCTGTAGTAGGTACACCTCGTCCTATACCATACCATATATATATATATATATATATATATATATATATATATATATATATATATATATATATATATATATATATATATATATATATATATATATATATATATGTATATACTATACGGCGAGTACCATCGAGGTAAAGAATTTAATAAAACGAACTAGTTGCAATTAGCGAATAGGCGGCCCTGGATACGGGGACGATGGGGACGACGGGGCGCTGCCAGGAACGAAAGAAGAATGACGGAGCACGTAGTCTGGATCGTATAGCTTCGGCACAAAAGCCCCAAGCTCCAGAGAGAGAGTAGCAAGGGAGTTTAAGGGTACGGGAGCGGCGGGTAACGGGGAACATAGAACGGAGAACAGAAAACGGGGTACGGGGAACGGGGGGGCGTAGTCAATCATGGGCTTAAGAACCGCAGGCAGCCAGACAAGCAAACCTTTCCCCTCTCCTCATCCCGGAACACCATTACTTATACCTCGGGAGCCGGGCGACCCAGCGGGGCCCTCGACGTCCCGAGGGCAAGCGGGGGGCCTTGGAAACGGGCTACGTCAAGTACACTTCATTTCACGGTGGTAAAGATCGGGTCCAGGGTTCCAGGGTTTCAGACATACAACCCGGGACTTGGGGGTCAGAAAACTAGTCATCAAAGCAATCTTTTACTTTTCTTCACCGATAGCTGCAGCCTATTAGATTGGCCAAGTTTAGTTACCTTACCCTTGGCTTAAATTTCTTTTCGACAAATCTCTGGAGAGTTTGAACCATCCAAGCCTCCAGGCTTTCAGGGTTTCAGGGTTCCAAGGCGGGGACACATTGAACGCGAAAACTACTTACAACGTGTATGTGTATGTGTGTGTGTGTACGTGTCTGTGTGGACTAGCTTGAAAAATATGGCCGTAATTCATCGCTACAATACCCGGAGATCCTCCGGTTTGAAATATTGTGTGTCCTCTGCCTAATTCCGTTAGAAAAATTGAAAGATTCAAAAGTTTGAACTTTCTACCTCCCCCTTTCGAACTGAATGGGCGAAAGTTGATAAATAGGGAGAAAGACCGGCCGGAATCGTTCGAAATTCGAAAAGTTTCTTATTCGGGGTCTTGGGATTGCGGCATTGTTCGGGGACGGTCGGATTCCTATAGTAGGTATACATATATTCGTTCTCAAAGTAAAATTCTCGCTTTCGGCAAAACGTCGCGCGATTTTCTTTCCCCTTTTCTCTCTCTTCTTCTTATTTATTCATTCGTCATTTTATTTTTCTTTTTTTCTTATCCCTACGTAACATACACAAACGTACACACACATACACACACACGCGATCACTTCTTTATCCCAATACCTCCGCCTTAGTCACGAGGTGAAAATCTTCGTATAGCTAATAATAAATTTTCTCCAAGCGGAATCATCGATTCGCATGCCTCGGGCCGGGCGTAGGCCACCTATATATCTGACGCTGGGGGCTCGATCATCGGTCCGTGTCAAATGCGTAAAGCGTTACGTAATCAGGAGCAGACATTTCCACGCCACTATTTTTCAAGCTAAAAGAACAAGAAAAAAAAAATAAATAAAAAGAAAGAGAAACAGAAATCCGAAAGCCGAGGATAATCCAATTCGTGATCGTACCGTACGCGCGCGATTTGTATATATAAACATTTTTCTCTAAAATCTCTCACACTTATAACAAAACCGCGACAGAGAGAGATCGTACAATTATTTTAATTACCCTGAATAGACAAATGGCGGGTGACGACAGGAGAGAATAATTTTCAATCGACAAAAAAAAAAAAAAAAAATTAAAAAGAGATCAAAAAAGAAAAGAAAGAAAAATAAATTAAGGTGGTAGGTTATATAGCTGGAGAAGAAGGCCCGGGATGTACGAGGCCTTCGGTAACGAGTGAGTGGCGCCGGGGTCCTATCCTATCAGTCGGGTCCCATCTAAACCACGAAAGGGGGCCTGATGCCGTTGGTTAGGTACAATGGGGGGCGTGAACCCTACAATCACCGGGCATAGAAATTCTCGGAGCCGAGGGAGTTGCCGAGGGAGAAATGAATTGTGTCTAGGGTAATGAGTGATGCGGTAAAATTTCTGATAAAGAAAGAAATAAAGAAAATAATGAACGGAACGGAATATAATACCGCACGTTGTATGTAGGTATCCTACGTGCATTAGACGTAGTAGGGGATCACCGTTGACTGACTGAGAACCATATAGAAAACACGAACAGTCTGCAGGGTGCGAGATTACGACCCGATCGTCAGAGATTCCATTCACCGCGGTTGCCCGTCGATATATAATAGAAATCTAATGGCATCTAGTCGAGGGGGTTCCGAGGGATGCAGGATACTTTATAGTCACGAAGACAAAGACGATTTTATCTCATTTACCCAGCTACAAGAGGTGAAACGATATTCCTATCGTAATTACGATGTGCTATATATCTACCCATATATATGTATCATCTACGTACATACGTACGTACATACGTACATAAATTAGGGTACAGGTACTTAATTTGGTCATATTTGAATTTTTCGGGATTTCGTTTAAGTATACGTTCATTTTTTACGCATTACCAGTAAAACTGAGTAAATTTCGAATACAATAAAAATTGATGACCATTTTCGAAAACATAAAAAAAAATTAAAAACAATAATAAAACTGTTTTACATTATAGGTATAATAGCTAGTTAGTCACAGTCGCGTGACTCGCAATTAAACGAAAGGATTTGTTTTATATACGGATCGTGTATATGTTGCACGAGCTTGAAATTTCACCCGAAAAGTTATGAGTTTCATTAAGATTAATCCGATAAGCGGTTTAGCCGAAATTATCCGGCCCACCTTGGTCCGCGTCGAGCGGTGCAAGTTTCTCGAAAAATAAAAACGCGATACTTATACCTACACCTATTATAACAATATACTAAACGTCGAATGTTTTGTTCTCGGATTAGTTAAATATTAGATTTTTTTATTTATACCCATACCCATACGCAAAGTGTTAATCCAATTTTGAATTCCGAGGAGTTCGGTTCGGTAATGCGTAACGGTTTATCGGTAACAAGTTTGTATGTTGGTACGTACATACATACATACCATAGATTAAACGCTAATAGGTAAAGTTTACCATTTGCAAGACCGTAAATTCCACCTCGGATGATTAACACCTAATTACTAATATAGCAATGAGAAACTAGGAGCGGTGCTGGTGCCGTCACACGTTTCTAAACTGTAGATTAATTGCGGATAACTTGGCGCCTTCTTAAGTACGTAGTCATCTTCGTCGTCGTCGTCTGTTTGTCTGTCTATGCTATAAGAGATTTGTTATAAATTTTAATTTCATATTTTATAATAATTTATCCTGCTTTGCACTTTACACTAAACAACTATTTGTAATTAGCTGTTTTAACTAATTAGAGGCACATAGCTATATTTATAAAAGGTAGTTTTATATACGGTCTTGTTTTTACCTCTACACGTTGGGTAAGTACAGGTATACGCGCTGATGCCCATTACAATGACAAACTAAGGTAAATCCCGCGAGGATTTTAAATTCCACCATGGTCGATCCACACCAAAAATGGCTACCTACCTACCTACCTACAACAACCCGCATTTTGTATTTTATTTTTACTGTTTTTTTTTTTCCTTCTTTCTTTATTCTTCTTTCCGTTACACCTGGCGTACTAACGAACCCGTGTATAACGACTAACGAGACAGAGACAGAGAGAGAGAGAGAGAGAGAGAGAGAGAGAGAGAGAGAGAGAGAGAGAGAGAGAGAGAGAGAGAGAGAGAGAGAGAGAGAGAGAGGTAATGGTAGAGAGGTAATGTTAAATTCGTACGGGATTACGAGTGATATATAGTACTCGGGTCTGATCGAGTAGCGGGCGTTAAAACGTAAGCTGATTCATTAAAATTTAACACTTTTACTCTTTAACGCTCGAGCGTCATATGCTAGAGTTCGAAAGCTGACGATGAGCAGGTTAGGTAGGTAGATTATAAGTACATACATACGTATATATATATATATATATATATATATATATATATATATATATATATATATATATATATATATATATATATATATATATATATATAATATATATACATGCGGGCAGGAAACTGAACGTTTACTTTATAATAACGAAAACTACGGAGTGTGCAAATTGTCACTACAAATAGCTACACCTAGCTCGTGTAGATCGCCCCGACAACCTACCTACGTTGCTTGATTCTAAATTCCACGTGATTGCACCTTCTTAGACAACAGTTTGAAACGAGCTCGGAGAGATGGTGTAGCTGGGGAGGCTTCCTTATATACCGGGGGGGGGGGCAATCGGTGGGACGGAAATTCTGCTGACGCTCCTATGTATGTATGTACATGTATGTGTGTGTGTGTATATATATATAAAATCCAGCAAACTACGCGGGAAGAGAAGATGTGCCACGTACCGGGTGTCGCCTTATCGTTACTGCCAACAAACTCCTCGTTTATATCTGTTAAATTATCAACCGAAAGTTTTCTCCTAATCTTCGCGTCTTCCTTCCTCTTCTCTCCTCTTTCTCTCTCTTTCCTCCTTCACCTTCTCCTCTTCCTCGTCCTCTTCATCCTTCTCCTTCTACATCCTCAAGGAGGAGCCATCTTTGCATTATTATTGACCGCCGTCCGTGTACCTAGACCCTAGACTCTAGACTCTGGAGTCTAGACTCCGGGCGAAGTTTAAGCTCAGAGTATGCACACACATACACATACAAAAACACACTCGTGGGGTACATACATACATGTAGACGTTCTACATACGTGAATGGATACGAAGAGACGTTTCTGGCATAGTACGGAGGCAGACCCCTACTGCATTTCCACGCGGGTTGAATCTGATTTATGTACACAGGCACAGGCTGAGCTGATAATGTGCGCCGCCTGCACATGGGGCCTGGCACAGAACCACGCCTGTCTGCCTGCCTGCCTGCCGAGTCTGCAGCCTTAGCGATGAAAACGTTGCGAGTAGAACGTCGGGGGTTCCCCAGTACCTACGCGGATTAGCATCCCCTATACGGTGCTAGTGCGTGTAACGTTGGCGGGTGCGGGTGCTGGTGATGATGCACGCGGGTTGCTGCTTGTAGAGGCTTTATATTCCTCAACCGTACGTTACTACCTATATACCCGGTTTACTTTATCTAACCGTGCAGGCAGCATTCGGTGACTATCTACGACTATAACACCCCGAGGATATTTATTTTTATTTTTTCTTTCTTTCTTTCTATAGGTATATCGCATCTCTTAGCCATCCTAGGGTGTATACATTTTCAAAAAACGATCATATTATACCTATACACGCGTGTATGAAAAGTAATGAAAAAAATTGCACTCGCGGTAGGTATAATATCCGTCTGCAACATTTTGTCACGTTATATATATATATACATATGTAATAATAAACGGTGGAATTTTTTACCTCGCGCATATACCCTAAATATTCGATATTAATATTGCTTCCCTTTTCTTTTTTTATATTATATATTTTTGGACTTATATACATATATCTACATTGTAACGTGTTGAGAAATTTTCTGAATTCTTTTTATAACCCAGGAATTTGCACTAGAGTATCCGTATATCCGAGCAGAAGTTGGAACTGCGGCCTAGACCAGGGAACGAAGGGATCACGAAATCGGGATGGGGATGGAAATGGGGATGGGGGTCCAGCCAGACCGTATATACCGTACCCAAGCCTGGGAGTTAGTATTATATTGATAGCGTGCTAGCGAGCACTTCGCAACGTAATATTGCTGCATTCCTCGAAGTTTCCGATAAAATCGGCTCACCCCGCGCTCTTGCTACGTCCTGGCCCTGCTCCTGGCTGCTGCTGCTGCTGCTGCTGGTGCTAGCTGGATGTTACAGTGTCGAACGTCGAAGCCAGATTTTTCGATACTTTCGTACCTCTCTATATGATATATGTATACCATGCCATACCATATACCTCTACATTAAATCGTGACGATGTATGACTGCACATATATATACATTTACGTGTGTATATGCAATATATATATATATATATATATATATGGGTATTCATGGGAGTTGTATAGTCGGCTCGGATTTTACCCTAAAACCCGCTCTTCTACTACTACTGCTGCTGCATCGACGCGGTGTAAAATTATTGCAAAAGTTGGTGCACTGTGGGTTAAAATCCCTCCTTTAACTATTCGCGAAACGAGAAGGAGAGGAACAACGCTCGACGAACAATACATCGTATAAGGTACACTTAAATAGAAATTTTCCTACACAAAGGAATACAGTATAGGGTATTCATATACCACGAGAAAAGTTGACTAACGAACGATCAACACGGGGTCTATGTATAGGTATATACGGATTAATTTCAAAATTCTTGTGGTACTATAAATGGGGTACCTACGGTAATTGAAAAAAATAAAAAAAATGTTTTCTCTTTTGCTTTTGACTCTCTCTCTCTCTCTCTCTCTCTCTCTCTCTCTCTCTCTCTCTCTCTCTCTCTCTCTCTCTCTCTCTCTCTTTTCTCTTTCTTTCTCACTCTACGTATGGTACTACCTGCAGTATAGGTTACGACGCAGACTTAGATCCTTTTGCGCGTAACGTCGTCCCAATTACGCTTCACCGTCAGTTTTAATTTGATATTTTCCCCCCTACGGAGTTACACCGAGCAAGCGAACGAGCGAGGGTGGACGTGGACGTGGACGCGGACGCGGATGCGGACCCCCCCTTTACTCTGTGCTCTGTTCTGCTACCCTACCCTCGTATAGTGGGTCCCGGAAGGCAGCTCGCAGCTCGACGGATGACCGGACCTTTTCATCGCGTTTCTCGCATGACGGATCGCCGGACCACCGAGCGAGGACAAGAGTCAAGAGGGAAGAGAGCGATCGAGGGCGCTTTATACGAAACTGGGCAAATAATAAAAATATAATGACAATGTTTGTTGTATATATATATACTGCATGCGATGAAAGAGAAAAGAGAAGAAAAAATATAAAATACAAAAATTATATATAGAATGAAAAGGATTACCTTAATCGCGTTAATAGCGATGGGTATATATGCGATTATATCGAGTAGTCATATAGTCTGAACACAATACCGGGTATAGAAAGAAGCCTTATTCCTATTTCTATGCATTATACGACCATTGTTGCGCCACCATGGATGTGCCCAGGCATTTTATCTTATACAAGAAGATAGTTTGAATTCCGTTCACTTCACCTCGAGTTTTAGCTGCGGTATAAAGTCGACCAACCCATTCGTACGTTCGTTCGTTCGTTCGTTCTATCGCCTTTTATGAAAACCTTCCTTCGCCGTCCGAGTTTATTACACCCGTAATTTCTCGATGTATATATATATATATGTATACCCCCTAGACCTATTCCTTCTCGGGTTGTTTTACGATTGCCTTAAAAACCGACGCTATCCGCACCAAAACTCGTGATCCTAGACACTTCACGCACACACATGGACAACAGTATTGTATGTACATACTATACAATACATACCTCTACCATAAGTATCAGGTATACAGCAGCAGTGTCTATTCAGATATTTTAGCGTAAACCTTTATTTTTTTTTTCCTTTTTCTCTCTCTCTTTTTGTTCCAAGCGGATCTAATCTATACGGTCATAAATCGCGATGAGAATTAGGTAACAGTAACGAGATTCTCCCTGTTATCTTATTTTTTTTTTTTTATTAATTATTATTATTATTTTTTCTTATTTTTTATTTTTGTTATCGTTTTCATTCTTGTTATAATTCGATTTTGTTTGATTATTGAATCAAACGCGATACGACGCCGGAGGGGGGGGGATAGATACTATAGGCGTCGTCGCTGGGCACGTTTCCCCAACAATTTTCGATCGAAGAACGTAACTCTGCGTAAAGACGTATACCGCTCCGGTTCCTAATGGCCGTCGACATTATCCTGGTAACGACGCGTGTTGTTTCTCCGATAAGGCAATTACCCGTAAGTGCTTCGTTCACGGCGTGGCGCGGCGCGGCTTGGTACCCATGAACCCTGGTTCTACGGAGTAGCTGTTGCTGTTACTATTGCTGTAGCTTTAGCTGTAGCTGTGGTACCTATATCTAGACTTTTCGTACTCTGTACAGCCACTCAATAGTGCCATATCTCTAACGACAGGACGAAATATCCTCCGTGGATAACCGCGGAGGAAATTGTCGTTGTTATAATTATTTACATACGTATATGTATATTTATAATACATACACTTAGGTGATAAATAATTATCTGTTATTCTGTGTATATATTGACGCTATTATTATAGTTGTGCAAAGGTGGAAGAAGAAGAGTGAGTGTACGTCGTATAGAAATGAAATGAAATGAAATGAAATGAAATAAAATAAAATAAAATGAAATGGAATGAAATGAAATGGTCGGCCATTTTGTCCCTCGTTGGTACCGCACGGGTTTGTAATTTCCTCGAAAAAGTTGCGGAGCGCGCCTATAACCGTGAAAGACTCGCTTTATCCTCCGGACTTGTACGTGACAGCCGTCGAGCGCCAGCGCTCTGTGACTTGACACGCACAAAGCCCGTTTCCTTTACTTCAACGTTGTTTATTTATTTTTATTTTATTTTATTTTTATTTTTTATTTTTATTTTTTCTTACGTCTTATCCTCGAACTTGTCCCCTTCCTCTATATTCTTTACTATTCGTTTAGATTCGCTAAAGAATTTATAAGATCGTACGATTGGGAAATACTAAAATTTGCGTCCAAGTCGTCAAAGATAACCCGAACTACAAGCAGAATAATAAAAAAAAAGAAAATAAACAAAGATGAATGGAATTTGAAAAATTTTCAATGTGCAATTTCTCGCGACAGCTGCTAGCTGCAACGCGAATACTGTACGATGGGTATATAGGAGGCTGAAGGGGACTGCAGTGTAAACGTAAAGGATCGTTTTGATCGCTCCCTGGAGTTTGCCGAGCTGACGGAATCGGATAAGATAGAATTTACGGCGCACATATCACCGAGCTCCGAGTCTCCGTTCTTTACACCAAGCTAACAGAGTATAGCCTTGTCACAACTAGCAGTCCTCGCTGCTGTATATCAGTCCCGTATAGTTTCATTCGAGAATCTTCTTCTGTTCACGGGTATATAAAGTATACAGTTGCGAAATTTTACAATATATGTTGAGTCGCGGAATGACGAATCCTATACAACATATATACGTGTATATGTTACGTATAAATTTTATTTTTACTACACTGCAGTTTTTCAACCTATACCTACTCGTCTCGACTACGTGGACGTTGGTCAGTTTGGGTTGTCCAGTATCTTCTATGTTTCTAGCTGATATTAGATTCTTCTAGATTTTTCACGTACCTTATATTTAAGCAGGCTCATGCGTTTTATAACTCGAAACGAGTTCTTTCCTCAGTATAGTATGGTTATATATACTTTTCCCCATATCTGGGTAAAAAGTTTCTTCATACATCAATATGATCTCTTGCTTTTACGATGATTAATTGAATTATTTTTACTGTTAAAAAAAACAAATAAAATTTAAAAAAAAAAAAAAAAAAAAACCGAGATTTCAATCGATTACGAATGCTGATGCGCTGATGCCGAAGGTGTGACAAGTTCCATTAGTATATAATATACTTAGTGCACGGTGTTGTTCTATGGTAAATATCTAGGGAAAACTTCCATTAGTCGTCTTGGTAAAAGTTACTGTTAAACTAATTCCTACCGGGGGTTGTTCCCGCGTCATCTCGATAATTTAAGGTCCGTAAAATTTAATCATTTCCGCGATATTTTCTCTTCCTTTTCCAACCCACTACCCCCTCAACCCCAACCCCTCTCTCTCTCTCTCTTTCTCTTTTCTTCTTTCTCTTTCTCTCTCTCTCTCTCTCTCTCTCGTTATAAATCGACCAATCGCAGCGCGCAGCTGCGTCGACGTCACGGCCGACGGACCGAGCCATTATTTCGTACCCTTCAAAGCTACGGGGGCCGCGCCGCGCCGCCTCCGGATAGGCGAAGAGGCGAAGAACGAGCGCCATAGTTCACAGAACGCGTTCGAAACGACCCAAATTGTAATTCCAGTCGTTTGCTGCCGTTGCCGTCGCCGCCACCCCCGACCGTGACTCGTTATTTTACCTTTTCTGAGACCAGAAATTGCTCCGATACTTAAACGTTAAGGTTTAGGTATAAGATAGGTACTGTAAACTCCCTCCTACCTCTCCGCAAACCTATATCTTCGAGAGGATGAGGGATCAGCCTCCATTCCCGGAGGTTACTTCTATGGCCATACCGAAACTACCTACCTACTGGTACAATAAGAGGACTTCGTACCAGGGCGTTTCTAGTCTGAGGTCATACCTTGCAGTTTACCTCTGAGCTCTCACTCGTGGCAATAGTCCTTTTCTGAGTTTCCAGCTAGCGCTTCACCGACACACAATGCACGTTCTACACAAAGCTACGTACTTCCACAGACGTATCCTATTCTCTAAACCGTTACGGTACTCGCGCTTTCACTATAGAAAATCTTTGCTCTGTATCGGTATATGTATATACATGTATATGTACATACATACATACATACATATGTATAATATGTATTATACTGCGCAAGCTTGTGTATGTACGGATAATCCGAGTGCAGTCTGTCTGTGTTTCCTCATATACGTGTAATGGTAATAAAGGTTAGTCTCGAATAAGGGAGAAGCTGCCCTTATGCTTCCGGTCAATAGAGTTCGCCGCGGGGTAATGTAAAAGGGAAAACTTCAGAACAGGATATGGAAAGTGAACGTGTTTCAGAGATTCTTGATTTTGAATGAGCAATTTTCAAAATCTATGATATAACGCTGCATATTATACACCCTGTCTTCTCATTCAGAACCGGAAATAATTGTCGAGACACGTTCGACTCGGATCATCAGACATTTGAATAGGATAGGATGGGATATTCACGTGATAGGAAAGAGAATAGGTATGTATGTACGTTCGAATTGCCTGTTCGTCTGCGCAAGCAGAGGGAATGCAGCAAGCAGCAGGAGCAGCACCAGGAGCAGAAGCAGACCTTTCAAAGAGGAATATCGAATAAATTATATCGATTGAAGGAACAGTCGATAGTGCAACGACTGGAAAGTAGGTTTCGTATCTTGGCGGAATCGAATACCCTGCAGAGTAAGGTGTACATATATATATCTCCTACAGACCTATCCTCGAAGTATCCCTCGCTGTACACTATGCGGTATATGATGGCCTATGCAGTAATGGGATTCTATCATCTGATATTTATGCCTTGAAAAACTCAACGGTGAATGTTTGACGTGAAATAAAACATCGAATTGGGTAAAACCTGCAACTCTACGTTCTTCCTGTATATGGTTTTCGATATATGTTTTACAAATAACTTGCAGTGGATAGAAAAATGAACGACGAAGAGAGTTTGTCAATTTTTCTTTTCTTTTTTTCTTTTTTTTTTTTTTTTTTGTCGCTTTTAAGTTCTAACAGATTCCATCCGGTTTAACTGGTCCCGGTGCAGTTGAGTTTGTACCTCGTTGCTGCATTGTCTGTCCCGTTGACCGTCTCTTTCAATGTAGCTTCAGTTTTGCCCGAGAGCTACTTACTTAGTTACTTGCTTACTCTGGTCGTTCCTTATTTCGGCTCGAGGAAATGGAAGAAGAAGAAGAAGAAGAAGCAGAAGAAGAAGAAGAAGAAGAAGAAGAAGAAGAAGAAGAAGAAGAAGATGAAGAGGAGGAGGAGGAAGAATAAAGGAAAGGACGTTTCACGTTCCCGTCGAATACTACCGGGGTATGCGCGGAATAATGAATTTAACAAGGGGCGCAGAGCAGAGCAGAGCGAAGGGAACCGCTCGATTTTACATCAAGTGGATATATGTATATATACCTTAGGTACCTACTATAGTTGAAAGAATTATACAAATCCATCCCTACGCCTGTAGAGATGATATTTTTTATTTTTTTTGCTTCATATTTTTTGACAAACTGATCAAAGACTGCAACTTTTTTTTTTTCTTTCATTATTATAAATAAATGTAAAATATTAGAGGTTTGAGAAATCACGCAACGCACTTCCTTCATACTTACCTATACCTGCCTCTCGGTATAGGTAGAGATGTATATACTCTACTCGTCGAGCTCTCTCGCCCATTCATTAAGTTGCGCGAAGGGACGAGTCATCAATCAAATCTAATGCGAGTTACGTCATTATATATCTTCGTGACGTAATAATCTTGAAACTCGTTTGGTATTTTATTATTATCATTGTTTTTTTTTTTTATGTTTTTCTTCTTCTTCTTCTTCTTCTTCTTCTTCCTTTTTACTTCTTTATTTCTTTTCTACTTTCTTCAGTTTTTCAATATATAAACCGAGAAAATGAATCACCGTGTGCCACGTGCTGCTGCCTGCCCTGTTACAGTGCATGTATAATATTATTATTTTAGTGCCAATCAAATCCGCGGGGATTGTGACGATGAAAATCTTCTACGTCTTAAAAAATCACACTGCTGTTGCCGAGATTTTGCCCGAGGGCAACCATCCAGCCAACCAACCAACCAACCGCCTTCTTGGCTGAATAGTCGCCGTTCGCCAAATGGGCGATAAAAAAGAAAGAAGAAGAAAAAGAAAAAAAAAAACGAAATATTATTACCAACCATTTCGGGCTTGGCTACGATGACTGCTGCTTTTACGATCGAATCTTCGCGAAATTGGAATCTTTCGCGATATTGTTATAATCGCTAAAGTTACCAAATCCTTCTATCGTATAGATACTAGACTGTGTTGAAAAAAATCGACTTTTTTTTTCGAAAATATTGTTCAAGATGACGAGAAAAAAATTCTCTCAAAATTTCAGCTCTTAATATTAATATTGAGAGGTACATCATCGCAATTTTCTATCTCCCCATTCATTTAACATGGAAAAACGATTGTTTGCTTCTTTTGAATTTTATAACTGACCCACGGATTAGCGTTCTAGAAATACCAATACATATTCTTGTAAAAAATGAATTGTTCTACAAAAAAGTTATTCTGTCGTTTTTCGATAAACCTACTGGTTCAAAAGTTATTCAAGGTCAAAGTTGAATTTACATGATACAATAACTCAAATTCAAAGTCGAATTTACATGATACAATAACTTTTGAACCAGTAGATTTATCGAAAAACGACAAAAGAACTTTTTTGTAGAGCAATTCATTCTCTACAATAATATCTATTGATCATTCCAGTGCGCTAATCCGTTGGTGAGTTATAAAATTTAAAAGAAACAAACAATCGTTTTCCCATATGCATTAAATCAATGGTAAATAGAAAATCCCGATGATACACTTCTTAATATTAATATTAAGAGCTCAAATTTTGAGAGGATTTTCTTATCTTCATCTTGAACAATATTTTGAATATAATTTTCAAAAAAAAAAAAAAACTAGTCGATTTTTTTTCACACAGTCTAATACATAGATACATACATTATATATACTCGTATATGTACTAACATCCGCGCGGTATGTAAGATGTAGTTACATTTAATAATCTATATATAACACGTATATATGTATTCAGGTATTACATGCACGTAATATACCATATGCGGCGGTACGTGCATAGCTCGATAATCACCGGGGTTCGATCTAGGGAGAGAAGTTGGACCAGATCATTAATCGACAAAATTCGTTTGCCGAGTTTGTGCGCGTGTGGTTATACATATATATATATATATATATATATATATATATATATATATATATATATATATATATATATATATATATATATATATATATATATATGTATATATATATATATATATCCGTGTATGTATATAAAAGGCTAAGGTTATCCGTGCGTTGATGCACAAGCCGTACCGCGCCGTGAAAAATGTATATATGCGTGTACGTGTGTACACGGTTGACTGCCCGCGGACCGGTCGGATTTGTTCCCTAAGCCGATTTTTCCATCGTTCAATCTTAGATTACAGATTGCGTCGAGAAACATGTGTGCATCTTTAGGAGAAGGCCTGCCATTAACCGAGAGCTGAAACGACGGAGGGCTTGGCGTTGGCCACGTCGAACTTAAGGCCCCACGCTTGGCTCGTAAAAATATCGTATTTCAGGGGCCCCCGCACTGCGACCATAATTCTACCTCCCCATATTCCCCCGGTATCGTCTCCACACCATACCATACCCCTTCGAGACATCCTCTTTTCCTCTCTCTATCCCCCTCCCTCCCTTATACTTATATAGGTACAGTTACTAACGACTTTGTTACAGAATATTGTCATCCGTGCAATATGGGTATGGATTATTATTTGTAAAAAATTTTCATCTTTCTTCATTTATTTATTTATTTATTTATTTATTTCATTCTTTCAAGGAAAAAAGGGGCTCCGCTTCGTTATTCTCTATTGTATTATAACCCTCGGCACACAGATTTAGGCGATAATGAATCGAGAACCACCCTCCGGCTAAAACTCAAGCTCGAGCTCAAGCTCAAGCTCAAGCTCGTTGAGCAAAGGCCCAGGTCTAATTAACCTAGGTTGTAGCTTGGTTTTAAAACGTGATACCCTACACCATACCTACCTGCAGTATACCTCGTTAGAAAAGGGGTCCATATCTAGTAGTATGTATAGTAGTGATGCGCGAATACGTCTGTACAAGAATATAAAATACATCGCGATTACATATATGAACAAATTTATGTGTGCAGCGGGTAACCCGATGAGATTCCGTCTCGCTGCAGCATCCGCGTATCTTCCCTAAAGAGAGGCGCGGTTTTACGTTGTAATCTCGTTCGAGCCGGCGTGGTGCGGCGCAGGCCTCGGCACAACGCGTCAATTATATCACCAATTTTATGACAATCCGTAATTAAGTTCTCTGTACGTGATTCCCTTACCTTATACCTACTATGCCATCTACCTTTAGTGTATGTACAGCCGATATAGATACACAGGTATATATTCTATAAAAGTACGTAATATCGTGATTGTTATTTAACATACGTTCTACGAATAAATAAAAAAAAACTAACTTTTACGAATTGCGATCCAATCTTTAGAATATAAATCTAATTAAACATAGAAGGATCGAATTAAGCAATGATATTTTAATCTTAAGACTCTGTGTGTAGAAGAGAAAGATATTTATATATACATATTTCGTCGTTAATCAATCATATTTTTAATGACCGACAATTATCATTGTAAACATCGTAATAATGCGTTCGAAAATTCTCGCGCTTGTATAATGTATAATGTAGATACATACATACATACGTATGTATAGGGTTACGATCGTCTGTTCGTTATTTTTGTAATTGCCAGATATAACCACGCTTATATAGCTGGTAGATGTATATAAGCTATCACATACACAGACACCCTGTAATCAATCTTAGAGCGAACAATTGCGTCGAGTGGTTGGTATAGTATAGTTATAAATAGATTTATGATATTAATAATAAAATAAGAAAAATGAAGGAGGAATTAGACTCCCTCTTCTTCTTCTTCTTCTTCTTCTTCTTCTTCTTCTTCTTCTTCTTCTTCTTCTTCTTCTTCTTCTTCTTTTTTTTCTTCTTTTTCTTTGCGGAGAGGGTGGTTGGAAATTATACATATAAACCAAGAAGCCGCCTCGCTCGATGAGGTTTTAAATATTTAACCGAGTTCGGGAAAGTCTTTAACTCGCAGAAACAATCTTAGAACTGCCGAGGACCCCGTGTGTTTTGAATTAAGTATAGGCAAGCCTGGTTGCTACTGCAGGGGGGGGAGTAGGGAGATGAAAGTATAGGCGAAATTGTTGAATGTGTTGCTGTATAAACCCAGAAACACGCATACTAGTATAATATATACACGTCGAATGCGCTCCCGTGTATATGTATCTTTGTGTTGAGGGGAATACACACACATTCAAATACATATATATAGGTACAGGGTGGGTATTCACGGGGGACCCGAACGTCTATAGAATTTATATTCTATGCCCGCTCGCGGACCCGCGCCAAGACTTCAGTTCAGTTCCCTGGCGATGGTTTATTATTCAACGGAGTACCTACCTACCTGCGCCTCATGGTGTATAGACTGTGAAGGCTATATTCCCTCCCCGAACTGCCTCTGACAATAGTCGGGCTATATTATTTTTTACTTAATATTATTTCAAAGGGTCCGCGTCCCCATACTCCTCGAACCATTATGCACCACGACTGTACTTCTATACGAACATATATATGTATATACCTTTATCGTATAGGTATATATATATATATATGTGTATATTCCGCGGACCCGTTGCTATATCGCATAAGTCTAGATTGTACGTGTATTAAATGAATGCACTCTTATAACTCGCCCGTTACACCATATAACATGTACGTTATAGGTATGTACCTAAGTACGGTACAATTTCTGTTTTCCCAATTGTCACCCATAAATGTGTGGGGGTTCATAAAACAAAAATTATATATGTATATAAATGAGAGCTCGCATAGTTCGATAATTTGAAAAAATTTCATTTATTATTCGATTTGTTTTTTTTTTTTTTTTTTTTCATTTTTAGTTATCCGCCGCACCGCGTTACGTGAGCTGAACTACATATCTCGTTGGATATGTAAGAATAATTGATGAATCATACGGAAACGTGAATCCGCAAGTTTTAAAGACTATCAGACGCGCAGCTGTATGTCTATACGTATAATATCGCTAGCGATATAGGTGAGCGAATCGACTTTGTATAGTAGATAGGTATAGTTAGAAAGATACGGATAGCGTTTTGATTGCGTAATTGCAGGTTCTTGTTGTTACACATTTCTATCTTTGTCAATTTTTTTTTTTTTAATTTCTTCTTTTTGTGTTATATTTCTATATTCTTTTTGAGAAAGCGCTAATTTAGATAAAACTGGTGGTATAAAAAAAACAAAGAAAAAAATTAAAGAAGGGAACAAAAAAAAAACCGTACAAAAGCCTTCTTAATGACTACTGGCTGCTGCTGCTGCTACTGCTATGTAGGGTTCCGTCACGGTGGGGAGACACTCGCGAGTATTATAGTCACTGCCTATCTAGCCTCGAGATTACACGCGAAAGGACAATAATTATTTTACGGTATACGTGTGAGTGTATGTATAGAGTTTGATGCACGCTATATACAGTCGTATACTATACACGTATATATATATATATATATATATATATATATATATGGTATATATGTATATATGTGTATCTACGCTCATTACCCTCAACACGTATAGTACTGCAGGCTAAAACCGCGTGCGTACGACGGTAGCTCGTTTGGGAAGGGAGATCAAATTATTATTTAATATCATTACATCATGCAGCATGTCGTTAACCGCGATAAAAATCGGCAATATCGCCGTGTCTTTACCTCCGCTCTAGCCCCCCCCCTCCACCCTACCCCCCCTTCCTTCCCCTCCTGTTAATATAATACCGCGAGATAATTGCTACTGTTATAATACAAGCCCGAGTGGTTTTTTCGCTACTGCGTTAAAAGATACAAAAAAAAAAAAAAAAAATTAAAAAAGAAAAGAAAAAAAAAATTACAGAATAAAAAAATATACACACACACACATACACCTTCTTAAATAATAAATCCCCCGGTAAATCCAAACCACACCGTATACAGGAGCCTCACTGTTATTATACCCCTGGAGAAAATAATTCCCTTGGCTACTTTCGGGGCTCCCCAAACCTCCTCTGAACGATGTCCGGTAAGTAGGTATGTATATATGAGTATACGTTTGAAAGTGATAAAAATTTGAAAACCGGATACTACAGACTAGCCGATGGGGGGTCCTGGAAACGTATTAGTAATAGTAGGTGCTGTTATAGTTTTTATATACGTCTGATAATTTGTTAGATATTTAAACTATCGTTAATTAAGACTATAGTCAACTTTTTTTTCTTCTATTTTATCGAAGAAAATTCATTCTTAATTTTTTTGTTATTTCTTTTCTCTATTTCTCTTCCGTCTCTCTTTCTCTTCTTAGGTAATAACGTCTATATATAAACATATACATGTATGGATAAATTCTTATATACTTACAGCTAGGTGAAGAAGCCCCACGCTACACCACGCCGTGTAGCAGCGAACGAATTGCAAATTACGATTTGCGCAGGAAGGAAGCCTGTTCGCGACAGTCTGGATTTCTTTATTTTTTTTTTGCCATTTCCTTTTTCCTATCTTTCTTTACCTTTTTCTTTTTTCCTTCTTTGCCTTCATTTCACGCGCTATTATATCTACGTCTCAGACACGTTGCAGTATTTCCACCTACCTATACTTTTGACATGCTCCCAGTAGTAGTAGATATACTATATTCCATGAGCGATCACCGAACGATCCCATAAGACTCTGGTCTGATCGAACGTACCGATATTACAGCGCCAGGGTCAGGATACGGTAGATTCTGACCCTCGCGCGTTTTAGCCTCGAAATAAAAAATTCTTTTACCCACGTACAGGTATAACTATACAAGTATACCTATATACATGCAATTCTACTGCCATGCCGCTGCTGCTGCTGCTGCTGCTGCTGCTGCTGCTGCATCAACGATGCAGAACCGGCTTCGTACGTATCTACATACAACGTAGGCAGGTATATATCTCCGCATACGAGGCTGGCCTACTTAACCAAAGGTATGTGCCGTGTAGCCACATACACAAACATACACCATATCATACACGTATATATATGTAACGTCATACATGTACGTACGTACGTTTATCCAAAGCAGAGAGCAGCCCTGTCCCCGAGTTTCGCCTTTTGTTTGGGGTTGGCAAAGCAGTCCGCGGAGCGAAGTGGACCTGAATTTCGGTGCGGGGGAGTAAGGAGGGTATGTATACGATGGGGATGAGAATTGGAATGGGGAGGGACGGAGGCCATGGCTTTATCTAACGTAGAGAGAAAGAGAAAGAGAGAGAGAGAGAGAGAGAGAGAGAGAAAGAGCCAGGCAGCAGCAGCAGCAGCAGCGGGCGTTCCGACTTTGGAGCCGCATGCGGTGACGCAACCGGGTAGACTAAAGGTTCAGCGCAAAGGTTAAGGCTGACACGGGCATTGTTAGTTGGCACACACATACATATACCCACTCGTATAATAAATATGTATGGATTTAGTGTGTATAAGCGTGTAGGTATGTATATACATGCTATAAATGTAGAAGCCTTGGGTCAAAGTCTCGCTGCGAACGCGGAGCCAACATAAGAGGCATATATACATATATACGTATACATACAACCCGTGTGGAATTATAAGGATGTCTAAAACGTGCGGGTATATAAGGTATATGTATTAAGCTTTGTCCGTTCGGGGTTAGAGGAAGAATTATACTATTTGTCGAATAACCTAACCCAACTTAAACCAAAACCATAACCTAACCTGATCATAAACAATCCTGCACAAGGAAAAATACAAATCACTAAACGTAGCCGAAACCGAATATCGGAAAGATCGTCGTCGTGGTACTATTAGCATTTAAAGTATGAATAAAAACCGAAGTGACGAACGTTGAGTTAGTAGATACGTAGATAGGTGTAGAGTACAACGATCAGAGCCATGCAACCGCGCGCTGGCTATTTAAACGAGTAATTGGTTTATGAATATAGCCTCAATGCGCAGTCGTATAGGCATACCGCTATAATCACGCGAACGTAGTATGTATGTATGTTACATACCTATTCGAGTTCGGAGATATGAGAATTTGGAGTGAAGACGATTATATAGTTACCGGTAATAAGTGTAGGTAATATGGATTATAAAAAGAAAGAGAATTATGTGTTATACGATTTATGTTGTTTAATAGTAATTATTTTAACACCGGGAGTCGATGCGGAGGAATTCTAGATCCATTCGTGGTAGGTATTATATATATGATACTATAAAAGCTATATAACATACCATCCGTACATTCCAAACTTGAAGTGAATTTCTATGCAAAGTTGTGTGTGTCCCGGGGTCGCGGGCGAAGATAGGTATCTCGTTGGTCGACTCGCTCGCGTCTGTCTATCTTTCTCTCCGTATAACCTATACCTAGATATATATATATTGGTGCAAGAGAGAGAGAGAGAGAGAGAGAGAGAGAGAGAGGGAGAGAGACATAGGACGCCGACGGGAGCTTTAGCAGACGCCAGAGTGCGAGCGAGAGGATATACGTCGCGACGAACGTTGAGTAGTGCGAGAGAGAAGGTCGTATTACGGAGGAAAATAAAGGTCACTTCCCGTGTCTGAATGAATTAGCTACACACAATCGAACCCCACTCACACCGACTACGGGCGACTCGAGCAAGCGAACGATCGAACGTAAACCCGGTGCTACCGCCTCTCGTCCCGTACCGTTCCTCACAGTTTTTCTTCTCTCTCTTTATCTCTATCTCTCTTACACCTTTGCAGCCACCCACCTATAACTACGGTTAACGACCAATACGGTTATGCGTCTGTATACACTTTCAGACTCGTAATGTGTGCCCGGCGTTGTACGGTTAAGGTTTGAAACTTAATCGAGCAACGTGGTGGTATCTGACGATGAGTAACCTACTACGATATGTGTACGTATGTATGTATGTATGTGTATGTGTGGGATCTATTATACTCGTGCACCTGCAATTATATATGTGTTAAAGTCAATTTCACGGGGGAGGGGGAGGCCCTATATCCATTCCTTTCGCCGTTGTTCTTTTCATATGGTTTATACTGCCCATATACTATAGTATACATATATATATAGGTACTCTGGAATCGTTAGCAATTGGACAAACTGTGGAGATGAAATGTTCCCGTACAATATGTGGTATGTACGTGTGTGTATGTGTGTGTATATTATGGTCGATATATTATCGCGTGTATAATCAGTCGATGAAGGAAATTGTGGGTAATTTGTAATCGCAAATATACAAGAAAACCAACGTTCGTGATTTACATGAAAGTTTTTCTCTTCATTTTGACGAAATAATCGGTTTATTGTTTCTACTTTTTTTATTCCATTTTATTTATTAATTAATGTGGTTTTTCTCAATTACGGTGTTATGTGATACACGTTATCCTTCATGGTATATATCGCTGCTGGTACCACGCCGGATTCCGGTCAAGCATAAAAATATCACGGTGTTGGTGTAAAACCGCAAGTATATATTACTGTACACATGCATAGATCTGAACATGTGTACATGTATATATATATAACACATCACGTATATATTAGAAAAATTGTTATTGTTGTCGGTTGAAGAAATTACATATAGCTATACTTTATTTCACACCTTATACATATGTACATACACACAGACATACGAGCAGAGAGAAACTACGTAGGTATATGTATGGTTTATGCAGTCACTTTGAAATGCGCGTTATACGTATATAAATCGAATTTAACAAAAATACACAAGTCATCAGTTTTACTTTCGCACGACCTGCTTTTGCGCTATATGATGCGTGTAATACTTCTATATACTTTTGTATGTATATATGGAACTTGAAATATCGAACGATGAATAGATTCACGTACCTTATAGGCATACCTATGTGATATGACCCACCAGCGAAATTATGCTGTACGGGTGTAGTCATAAAAAAAAAAAAAAAAAGTTAACAATGAAATCTTTTCTATACGGCGTATCATATCGTTACACGTTTCCTCTATTATACCGGTATTAATCGATTCATGTGCAAATGTCTCTCGTCTATAAGGAACGCGCAGCGTTGACTCTCCCGCAGTTGAATTCCTTGACGGCGTATATTATATACTATTATTTATATATATTATAGAGTTATAAAAATGGAAAAGAAAACTTCATGGAATAAATTGTAAATAAAAAAAGATTCGCAATTTGCATAATAATATATTTTTTTTTACTTATACGAAAGATTGTAGACGTAGGTAAGTGTTATTATTGTAGTTCTATTATAACTATATACGCATTGCGAATTTTGAATTGTTGTACTTTTGCGTATCTGAACGTACGTTTGCTGCATTTAGTCTTTCCGAACGAGTCAGGATTGTAAACATTTACAAGGAAAACAACTGTTTTTTTTTTCTTTTTTTTTTTCAAGTTATTGCGTCGGTACCGGGTTTTAGAAAACACCCGCGTATCTCTCTTTCTCTCTCTATCTCTCTCTCACTCTCTATTTACTATACTTTACTCCCTCTGCTACGGCGAAACAAAGCGCAAAAATACACCGCCTAGCCAGCCTCCCTCCGCATCCTCACCGCTGCTGCTGTCGCTGCTGACTCTAATTATCCAAACAATGACGCGCCGCATTTCGCACTCGCTATCTGCAGCCTCCGCGCGCTCCTGTCACTCGTGCCAAATCTCTGTTCTATACGAGAACGACGTAGGTATGTAACCCCGTACCGCGATTCTGAAACCATATTTAAACTTCAAAGCCCGAAGTATTGGGAGGGGGAATATATCGACTATACCAGCACCGTTGCGCCACGCTACGCAGACGACGGACATTCACAGTCTATGATGATATCGCTCGCTGATACTATTCAAATTTTGAATTTCTATCAAATTCAAGTACCTATATATACATATTCGCATATCGTCGTTCGTATTGATCAAAATAATGCAGATCGGGGAGTTCGATTGTAGCCATAACTCTTACTCAGATTTCAATTATGTGGAAACCATGATCCGTTTCCATTACGTTAATTGTTATACATATTTATATACATTTCAACGGAATTATGATGATCAGACGCGTAGGAAAATAGTCAATTTTATTTATTTTTTTGTTTAACATTCAGAATGATATTGACATCGATATAATCTATATCTGCCACTCCTTATTTCATTTCATATTATAGATATAAATCTAAATTCTAAATACCACGATTCCCGTAGCCTGTCGATAATCGATTCGCGTTCGGTTGTCTCGTGGTGACTAATAGCTGTTTTAGAAATAGACGAGTATAGTTATATACAACGAGTACTAGGTATATAGGACGAGTAAAAGTCTTAAGTAGACAAAATTATTGGCCTATCCACCGTCCTGGTTTCCAAGAATGAATTTTTTTTTCTATTTCTACGGAACTGCCGACTTATATATACATATATACATACACACACACATATATATATATATATATATATATATATATATATATATATATATATATATATATATATATATATATATATATATATATATATATATATATATATATATATATATATATATATATATATATATATATATATATATGCATATATACAATCGGGGGAAAAATACTCACTCACAGTTCTTTTATTCTTTCTGATGATTATTCGACGAGGAATTTCCTCGAGCACGACATGGTTATAAGGTATAATTTGAACATTTTAGTGGAAAACCGTTGTTCGAGTATCCTGTTTATACTCAACGTTTTAAGATGTGTTCGACGGTATGCGTATATATTTCCGGTACAAGTTTTTAACGGGGGAAACTTATTCCTCATAAACGATAAAATATATATATATATATATATATTGAATAAATAAATGAAATGAAATGAATGAATGAATGAATGAATAAGCAATCAAATCACGAAATGAAACACGAGGCAAAGCAAAGTAAGGTAAGGTAAGGTAAGGCAAGGCGAGGCGTGTTCTTGGTATATAACGGGTCAAATCGACCAGCCTGAAAGTATGTGTCTGTGTGTTACTCGCGCACTCACGCGTTCGTCGGATGACTAATCTGAGTGAGAATCGTCTCGGATTGAGCCCGATTGAACCTTTCATACGTTTCGACGTGGCATTAGCGTCACCTTAGGCTTACGTCACGCCGCGCCTACCATTTAATCTTGGACCTTGCCAAGAAGAAGAAGAAGAAGAAGACGAAGACGAAGAAGAGGAGGAGGAGGAGGAGAAGGAGGAGGAAGAAGAGGCTTCGCTCTGGCAAGCGCGACCGAGAGTAGTCTCGTTCTTTTTTTTTTTTTTTTTCTTACTTTATCTCGTTCCTCAAGAGCCGCAGAGAAGCGCGTATCTTGCTTAATAAACGCCTTGACGCCAGGATCTTTTATTTTCTTGGTAAAGCGTGACAGCCGACACCATTTTCTCTCTATATTATATACGTATATCTGTATATATATATTCGTGGCTATGTACCGCGAAATTTTAGATTTTATTTACATTTATATTTTTTTCCTCAAACGAGCCCACGTATCATGCGAATTTAAATTATCTCAAGCCACTCTTAATTTCGCAATATAATCCCCTGCAATCACGAACACCTTTTCCTCCTTCCTCCCCTCTTTTGCTTAAAATTCATATTTTATCTTGAAATTTTCGAAAAATTGCAACAAATATAGAAGTAGAAAAAACAAAAAACAAAAGAGTAAGATTTTATCTATTTTTCGCTCGCACTCCAAGGGCGGAGTAGAATAATTGAGGAATTTGCGATCGCTGTTCGAGACAACGGACGTCGCGACGCGGACGGATCCAATCGATGTTTATTATTTATGAGCTGGCAACGCACATACATACATACATACATATACATACTTGTATATATAGGTATATAATGTATACACGTAAACCTAGTACAGAAACTCGCACCATTGGATATATCAGGGTGTTTGTTTTTCTCTGCCTCAAAGCGAAACACGTGTAGACGATATGGGGTTTATACCTACACATACCCACGCATTTTCACCGTTTCTTATATACGTATAATGTATATACATATAGTTATGTACAAAAGATTCCCAGGGCGTAAGGTCAACGCGGATCAAATATATACGACAAAGCTTCTTATACCTATACATATATACCAATAGATAATGTATATGTCGTTAAAACCTAAAAATCAAATTTCCGTTACACGTACGTACTGTAATCCTCGATCTCCAATATGCGTGCAGATGATATATATATATATATATATATACGTCAAGTTGGTTTTTATATCTTGGAATTATACGAAATCAGATTATAAGTCGCGTTCTATATTCATTTTTGCAATTGGTTTTTTTTTATTTTATAGAATTTGATTCTTCGCGAGTCCCATTTTAGATTTTTTTTAATAATTCATCCAGTATCACCTTCCTTCTCATTTCAAAAGAGGCGACTCCCCCCTTTCTCTCTCTGCAGCCTCACGTTACAATATCGTGTCTTATCGCACGTATACGTATGTACCTCTTGTTTTATCGCCATGAAAATTGATCCCTGTTTGTTATTCTCTCAACAGTGTATACGTTGTACTTGTACCCGTACCCGCACCGTACAAACCTACACACGAAACAATAATTTTCACATTTTTACTCGCGTATATTGTACCTATATTCCGAAGATAGGTATATATGTATGCGTTCTTAAACGAGACCATAGTGTTGATTATTATACCGTTACCGTTACGGAAAAATATTCCGTACTATAGGGAGGTGTGTTTCACACGTCTAAATATAACAAAAAATAGAAACGGATATGGGGTTTGATTTATAAAAAAAAAATGAATAAAAAAAAAAAAATAAATAACCTCAAATAGAAGAAACTTTCGATTAATTTATTGTATCGGATCGATTATTACCCGATTAACCCAAAAAAAATTAAAGAAAATTATGATGATAATAATAATAATAATAATAATAATAATAATAATAATAATCGTAGATTTGTGTTGCATGATTATATATAAAGTGGAAATCTACTTAATTGCGTGTCTTTATTCTTTCGAGTGTTTCAGGGGGTTCGGGCTATAGGGGGTAGAGTAGGGTAGGTAGGTACCTGAAGAGACTTTTCGCTCTCAAGTTTTTCCTTTATTCTTTCATTGCCTCGTTTCACACGCCGTTGAAGATCTGAAACGCCCGCCCGGCGTACCTACTCTACTCTGGCTACCTACCTACCTACTGCGCCTTTAAATATTTATGATTCAGGTAAAAAGCGTTTTTTTCTGTTTTTTTTTGTTTTGTTTTTTGTTTTCTTCTTTATTTATTTTTTATTCTTTCCTTTCACACCGCGTATATAATTCCAGGTGCGAATATCGTTCTACTACCATCCCAACTCTCTCTCTCTCTCTCTCTCTCTCTCTATCAGTACCTTTTATATACTCACATACATTATCTATACTGTATACTGTCCATCAACGAACCTAGAACACCGGTATATTTATATTTACAAAACGTTTTTCATACCTTTATATACATACGTAGATAATGTGACAAGGCATATGAAACTTAACTAACTATACAGCCCAATGCGGTATAAGAACGTGGCCATATAAGCCCCAATACGCGATACTTGGTACTGAATTTCAATATACCTATCCGCCTAACCCTAACCAACCTACTGGTGGTAGTCGGATACGCGACTGCACCGTACCGCACCAGGCAAAGTCGTCAATTTCCATCGTATTACCCGGTATGCATGCATTACACGCAGCAACGTGTCCGCCGTCGTGTCGACCTGCATTACAAGTTACGACGGACATGCTCTTCGTGCTTCATCCGATCTCGCTGCATACCATGTTTGTGTACATACCTACATACATGGCATTGGGCATGGTATGGTATGTAACATCTGCATACACGTATACATATATATATATATACGTTTACATACACGAATTCAATCGCGAAACTGGGAACTCTACTGATTAGACTCGAAAGGCATCGTTTCATTTATTTATTTATTTTTTTTTTTTGAAACGTTTTTCCAACCTCCTGACCAAAATTATATCGGCGTGACAGCGATAGCTTATCGAAAGTATACATATAGGTATACGTGATATCCTCTCTCGCCTGAACGATCTCAGTGTCAGTTTGTATCGAACAAAGACGAAATACGAACACAAATAGAAAATATCCACAGTGCAGTGAGGGATGCAAACAGATGGACGTACGTACGAGCAGGCGGACAGAAAGAAATAAAAAAAAAAAAAAAAAAAAAAAATAAAAGGAAAGAAAGAAAGAAGGACAGACAAGGCAGACGTGCCAAGTGTGAAGCCCCTGTTCAAATAACAGGACGGAGCTACGGAGCCTCGCTTTGCGAACAAATATAAGAACGAACAGGAATCACATTGTGTCCTCTTGCCTGTATGCCTGTACAGCGATCTTCTATCTTGGCTACTGCAGAGTTTCAGTCCTCGTTTCTGGCTCAAGGCAAAGAGATTCTCGCCGGGAGTTTTCGGAGCTAAAAGCTGGAAGCTCGAAGTAAAATTCTTATTTGAATTTTTTGACCAAAACTTTTACAATTTACGCTTCCTGCAACAGCCGCGAAACTCGACCAAGGAATTTCCCTCCCTTACCCCCTTACCCCAAACCATCTACTATACGTATTTTCTCTCAAAAAGTTTTCGCGCACAACCCGGGAATCGCTATGGGTGCGGCTGGCACGGCTAACGCAAGCGAGAGATGTAGAGGCAGAAGCAGAGGTAGAGGTAGAGGTAGAGGTAGAGGTAGAGGTAGAGGGAGGAGAGACTCCGAGAGTCGTAAACCGTCCTGCCTATCGCGAACAGACGGGCTCTGCTTCGCGAATACGTATGTACTATACGTACATACATACATACATACATACGTGAAATTGCGCTGTATATACCTATATTTGTAGGTAGGTATTCATGTTGATGTGTGAGTTCGGTACCACGGCACAAGTACACGTATAAGCCGGTACGTTATTCCCGGGGAATTCAGACGGACGGATTGAGTATTTTCTCACGTTTCTTCTCACTATATACATATCCTATATTCGAGATATAGCGAATTATATCGTTGGGGTAGAAACTCTCTTGTACAATATAGATTCGACTTATACTACATTCTTTCAAATATCAAATTTAACTCGGGAGTTAAGTTTCAATTTCATACAGATATAATACGTACCTATATAACATACGTGCCGAATGTATATACTTACGTATAACACCTATACATATAATCCACGATTTATTCTAATCCGAAATTTTAAATATATATATAATATAAAAATTAACGATATATTTAAATAACGCGGTGTTTCTCCCAAAGAATTTTTCGCTATTCATATTATTAATCCAATATCAAAACCGTTCGTATCGCTATGACTAAAACGTCTTTGGTTATATGTAAGTATACCATATGCGATATACAATACAGCCGGGATAATTACCAGGCATAAAGACGAGCTCTCGTGTTATTGAAGAAATTCAAGTTGGAAATTCCTTATGTGGTAAAGCTGGTATATGTATATATATATATAATCGATAGTTAGTTTGCGATTCCGTTCGCGGTTGCAATATCAGGTATATAGGTATAACTACATAAAACGTATAAACCTTTTGATAAACTTTCGAAAGCAATTAATCCGCAAGTTTATGCTGTTTTTTTTCTTTAGTTCTTTTATATATATTTTATATATATTAATGTCAACTCTTTCCCACATATAAGTATAGGTATATAGGTATAATCGATTCGGTTGACAGAAATGAAATTAAAAAATAAAAATTAGCAAAAAAAAAAAGACGTATATAGAAACCGTAATAATTTATCCGTAAACGAATTTCACTCGAATTGTAGAAAGTATTGTTAAATATTAACTCATCTCTTCTAGCTCATTCTTCGTATGTATACACAAAAGGTGTATATACTTATAGTGTTGTACAGTAAATGGCCCTTAGTTTCGTTTCCTCAGTTATTTAATCTATAGATTCTTGTATTATTAGCCAAAGATCGATTTCTCGAATGATCGTCGTAACGATTGACAACTTAACTCGATTAATGAAAATAAATTTAAAAAATAATCTGCAATTAGATAATATTCGTGTAATATTTTATTTATTTATTTATTTTTTTATAGATTGGTAGATTGGCTGTATTAAAGCAGCGGTACCTCGCGTTCCACCCTGGCCATTAATTAAAGGAAAATGAATTTTAATTATCCCATACCTCTCACTGCTGAGCCCGCGTATAACCGTTTAAGGCTTAATTGCTTGGCTAACCATAAATCAAACGCGAGGCGTTAGACGAATATATTTATATATATATATGTATATATACGTTTATACATTTATATTTAAATTTTTTTTTACTTTTTTTATTTAAAAAAGAAAAAAAAAAAAAAAACAATCACGTGTATAAGATAGGTAGGTAGGTATATGGGTATGAGTACTTAATGTAGGCGTGTAACTTAACGAGGTACGGAAGTGGCCAAAGCCAGTGATTTAGTGCCTCTATATGCGTGGCATCGCGATTGCACAAATCATATACATAGATTTTAGAAAGATTATAAATGTAGAAATTTGCAGCTCGTAGTGTTAATCGGCACGTAGATATTAATATATACGAAGTTAGTTGGGTTAGCTAACTTGTAAAACGAGGGACAAGAATTTTCACCTTTTATCTTGTTATCTAGGTATAAGTGCGCGCGTATGTGTGTGTGTGTGTGTGTGTGTGTGTGTGTGTAGTAGTAGATATATGTATACAAAAATAAAAAATGTAAAAAATTTCGTTAGCAACTGAATGATCGGATACTAACGACCCGTTGTTTTTTTTTTTTTTTTTTTTCTTGAAGAAGAAGAAGAAGGTTTGTTACAATTATAATTAATAGGCGTAGAATTTAATTTTATTTAATTTTATTTTATTTCATTCAAATTGTGTATCATTGAAACGCGCTTGAGGTGTGTGTGTGTGTGTGTGTGTGTGTGTGTGTGTATAAAATAAACCATCCACGATGGTAGATATCACACCACCCACCCACCGCACAACATCTTCTAATAAAGGAAAGAGTACAACGTGAGTAGGTAGGTATGTATATATGTATGTATATGTATAGTAAGTGAAATACCGCGCGTCGATGACAATAATACCCTAATATCAGAGAAAAAAAAACTAATCATGTATTAATTAGTATATGATAGTTACTATAGTTTTAAATTTCATTTCCCCGGAATGAAAGGTGAGAAAAAAAAAATCATAAAAAAAATAAAAAAATATAAATAAAACCAATAATGATTACCTACCGTCCATATGCATGTGTACCGTCCGCGTTCTCTCTTTCTTTCTTTTTTTTTCTCTTTCTCTCTCTTTCTCTTGGTCATAGATCGAGGATCTCCGAATATTTCAGTTTTTAGTTTGATCTCCGATAATTTTGGCTCCCAATATATATTATTATTATTTTTTTTTGCTCCAACATTTGGAAGTAAAAAACAATTTTTTGCTTTCTTTCTGATTAAAAAATCTTTATTTATTTATTGGAATGGCTGTGGATAGAGAAGGTGGTTTTTGTGTACGACCGCGGCTCATGCTTTCGTATTTTCGATTCTTTTAATACTCGAATTCAAATGAACTCCCTTAATTTGAAAATATTTTATGTCTATATGATATATGTATGTAAATTATGCAGGTGTATATATGTATATGTATACGGTGTTTGATCATGCCGTTGTTTCTTACGTTCATATATATATATATATATATATATATATATATATATATATATATATATATATATATATATATATATATATATATATATATATATATATATATATATATATATATATATATATATATATATATATGTATGTATGTATAATGTGTAATGTATAATGAACAAAAAAAAAAAACAAAAATAATAAAAAAAAAAAAAAACTAAATAACCAAATAAATAACACTTGTCGTAAATACGAAACGTCAGAACCGCAGTCTATATCAATTATTATGAAATAAGAAGAAAAAAAGCCTTTGCTGTTTTAACATGAAATATAAATATATTTGGGTGGTATTGTACAGTCAAGTGGATGGTTCATATATACACACTATGTACACGCAAGACAACGTGCTAATTTATCTCAGATTATTTATCATCTTCATTTTAATCTTTTTTCATCTTCCTCTATCTCTCTCTATCTCTCTCTCTCTGTGTCTATCTATCTCTTTATCACTCACATACACGCACACGCACACTCACACACTTTCTCTGCCTTTTCCTCTATTTTCTTTCTTTTTCTTTGATAATCGTTTTTATTTTTTTTTATTTTTTTTTTCCGTTTTCTTATATCATTTTTTCTTATATATCGTTCCTAATAATCAGCTGTTGCTGCACGTGCCTAGACAACAATTCCTTCTTCCTATATATATAGCATCGTGCCTACCTATATACCTATTATTATTATTATTATTATTATTATTATTAATTAATTAAATAATTAATTAATCAATGGAATGATTAATTAATTAATGTAATTAATGTAATGTAACGTAATTACAGGACTATAATCGTCAATTTTATACGTCTTGATTATTATAATTATTGTTATTATTATTATTATTATTATTATTATTATTTCATATACTTATATACCTACTTTACAGACTTAAAGAACTATGGTCAGAGAATAAGCGTAGAGATGTATCACACTAGAGACTTGTACATTATCGTAATATAAATATATATTATATATATGTATGTATGTATATATGTATGTATATGTAGATTTCACGTGCCGATATGGCAAATACGTACGTGCATAGCACATGTGTAGATTCGTTATTTTTTTTTTTTTTTTTTATATTTTACTCAATTTTTTTTTTTGTTCAAAATTCTTCTCCAAAACTTTGATACCGACACACATATATTATACACGTGTATATTAACCAGAGGCATCGTGGCACGACGTACAAACGTATAGGTAGACTTAGTTGGTTTTTCTTTTTTTTTTTTTTTTTATATTTTTTCAAATTTTTCGTTTTTTTCGATATATCTGTATAGCTCATCCGAATTTATACATATATGGGAGCGTGACGCGCGGTCTATTAGGCGGTATAACATATTTGAATTATTTTACTTTTACTTTTATTTTTTTATTTTTAAATATATTATTATTGTATAGACACAGGCAATAATGATTTTAAAGATTGAATATACCTACACACACACACATATACATATACATATACATATACATATACATATACATATACATATATATATATATATATATATATATATATATATATATATATATATATATATATATATATATATATATATATATATATATATATATATATATGCAGGTAAGTATAGTATATGTATGTATGATAGGTATATCGAGTATACGTATATATATACATATATGTATATGTACAAAAATTGAACAATGAAATCGTGACGCGTTTAATATTATTAATCAATCAATGAGAAACTTTAAAAGGTGTTGGTTATAATGCATACGGATACGTGTATAATTATTTGATGATGTGAAATAACAGATTTGTTCGATTCGTTTCAAAGTGTCTTTGTATTGAACAATCTTGGAAAAATTAAAAACAAAATGAAAAAAAAATCTATTAATATGGCTGCGAATGATTTCGAGTTTCGATGTATTATAAACGTACTACATTATATCATATAGGTATATTATATGTAATTAATTATTTATTTATTTATTTGTGTATTCGCGTATTTTAAATAGGGTAAGAAAATTTTGCAAAAAATAAAAATATAGTGTTGAATCTGCCTTTTTGTTGTATTAATAAGAAAATATTGAAATTTTAAATCGATGCTATGATATACATATCATCTATAGGTATAATATACTCGTACTATGGATCGTATACCTATGTATGCGTAGATTACTCGGGAGTATAGAGAAAAAGAAAAAAAAAAAATTATTAAACAAAACGTGTACAAATAATTATACGTATATACATTTATATACTAAACAGTTGTGGTTGTTGTTGTTGTCATTATTATTGTCACATATCGTAATAACTTGTATGTGGATAATCATAATCGTAAATGTATATTTATGTATGTATATATGTATATATGTATGCATGTATGTATTTTTACGCTCAGTCTAAAACAATTTATATCGTCATGTTTCTTCTTGTTCTTCTTATTTTTCTTCTTCTACTTCTTCTTCGTCTTCTTCTTTTTGTTCATTTTTTTCTCTCAATATTTATAGTAATTTTACACGTAATTAATTAATTAATTAACTTGTCAACTCCCCGATATAAACTAAATACACACATACATTCAGATATACATACATACATACATACATTCAATGAATGAATGTTATTTTCGTCAAATATGTAGTTATATGTATAATTTTTAGGCAGATTCGATATGATTCGCTTCAACAGTGAAATATAGTTATTAAAACCAAAAAATAATATCTATATGTATGTATGCAATGCACCACGCTCAATAATTAAATATTGTTGATAATGTTGAATTTCTTTTCTTTTTTATTTTTTCAATATTTAAATCTATATAAATACGTATGTATATATACCTATATACATACTGTATATACGATTATACATAGTATAATAATATATTTATTTATTATACATATGCGGACAACAGTCTTTTCTAATAATTATTGTATATAGTTACGGGTATACGCGTTTCGAGTAGCAAATTAAAAAAAAAAAGCATTTCAATGCATATGTATATCGTATATGTATACTACAGACATATGTATCTTGACTCTTGTATCAATTCGTTATAGTTTCTTTTCATAATCATTTTTTAATTTCAAGTATTCTTTTTTCATTTTCTTTCGTTATCCTTTCTACTATTATAGCCTCGATATTTCAAAATTAACAGAAATATCAGGATATTAATTATTATAGGTATAGGTATATAATACGTGAATAATTAGTGTACGTGTATCGGTTCCACTTGGTTGGAGCGCAGTCGGGTTTATAGGGGGTGTATATACCTCCAGGTATAATTAATTTATTATCTCTATATATCTACACACACATCGTACCGATTTCATTTCACTTCATTTCATTTCATTTCAATTCATTGATATCCAACTATACATGCATTTATATTTATATTCAAATATACCCAATCCTATACGTTTGCCTTTTGAGATTATGTATATATCTGTTTCTCATACACATGATTCAAGATATTAATGTGCTGTTCTCCTCTCTATACATATAATATATATGTATGTATATATACACATGTATACATATACGTATACATATATGTATACTATATTAATTTACGTTATCATTATTTTTATCATTATTATTATTATTATTATTATTATTATTATT
>OZ001259.1:23133385-23195885 GCA_963924015.1 Macrophya annulata
AGAAGAAGACGTATTTCTACTACCACCGACGACGATAGAGGAGGACGTACTGTACTGCTGGTGATACGACGAAGAAGACGTAGGAGGTGGTTGCAGGTGTAACCCCGACAAACCACCACCACCCGTAATCGCAACCCCACCCCCACCCCCTGCACCCGCACTTGCACTTCCCGAGGAAGAGGAGGAGGTGGTACTCGTTGTCGTTGAAGCGGTTTGGTGGTGCTGGTGGTGGGCGCGCATTGCCCGGAAGTAGTGTTGATAAATACCTGATATTACAGCCTTTTCGTCGGCCGAGATTAGGCTCGTTGCCGTGGGAACGGGAGGCGGTGGCTGGGGTTGCTGTTGTTGCTGCTGCTGCTGCTGTTGTTGCTGCTGTTGTTGTTGCTGTTGCTGCTGCTGCTGTTGTTGTTGCGACAGCGAGGCCAATTGCTGTTGCGACAACGAGGCCTGTTGACTCAACGATGCCGCGGCGCTAAGTGCCGCGTGATAGGACGAGTTCTGTGTAGCCGCAACAGCAGCTGCCGCAGCAATGCTCGACGCCGCTGACGTAGCCGTAGATGAGGTGGTCGTGCTCCGTCTGCTTCTACTCCTGCTCGACGTAGTTATAGACCCGGTTGCCGGCGGTGGTAAATTGTTTACGAACGGGCTTCGCCGTTCGCGTTCAGCTCTTCGATAGTAACACGGATGTATCATTAGGAGGGGTTCACCACCACCGGGCGGAGGCTTGGCCTGACTTGGCAGCTCGTACTCCACGCTACAGTCCACGTGGAGCGGTTGTGAGTAGTCTTTGTAGGTCGTAACCTGATCCTTACAGTACTCCTTGTAGCCGTTTGCTCCGCTGCTTAATCCAAGACTCGTTGATGCGGGGGGTAATACTGTCTGGCCTGGGGCTGGGGTCGGTATAACACCGTGATGTCCATGCCCATGGGGTACGCCGAGGACTACTTCCTTCTCATAGCACGCGGCGGCCATGATGTTTCACTGTTTCTTTCTTATTTAATCTATCGTTCTTGTAATTGTTCGAAACAATTTTTTTTTTTTTTTTTTATATATACTCTCTTATTTGCTCTTTACTCTTCTTTTCTTTTCGCTTCGTTCAGTTTCTTGTCAAAAATACGTTCACTGGGTTTAAGACTCGACAAAGTTTTATATTAGCTCTTCTTTTTTTTTTTTCTGAAATTTCTTGGCTGTGTATATTTTCAATACATATAAACCGGACGTCAAAATTTTATTTGACACCGGACATTTACGTCCCCGTCTTAGAATCCCATGATAATAACGTCACGTAAAACCTCGCCGCGTATTCAAATTTTTATTTTTATTTATATTTGTATTTGTATTTCTTTTCGTCACCGTCACCGTCACCGTCCTCCTCCTCCTCCTCCTCTTCTTCCTCCTCCTCGTCGTCCTCGTCCTCGTCGGTATCGTCGACTATGCTGCTGCTCAGTGCATACCTCGTGATCCCCCTTGCCACGTTAGCGAGATTTATTCTCGAGTTGATACCCGGCAAAGAATCCAGGACTAACGATTTAACGAGACCAACTTGGGCCGAGGTATGCTGGTGCTGATGCTGATGCTGATGCTGATGCTGATGCTGCTGCCCCTCCTCCCCCCACCCGAACCCTAACCGCCCCGTGTTGGACCAAGATATGGTATATCCAACACAAAGGAGTACTCACTATGGATATACGGTTAATTTTTTTTTGTTCACAATTAATTTCACGTATCGATATTCACTTATAACATTTGTCAATAATAATAATAATAATAGTAATAATAATCCTCTGATGTGATCCAGCTGGTTGTACTGCGTTCGAACGGGGTTTTTATTTTTTATTTTTATTATATTCATTCATTCACTTGTTATATTTCACACTGATGCATATATCCATTTATATATTATATATATATATATGTATATATATATACCACAAACGAAATGAACATAAAGAATTTTAGAATATTTTCGAAAAACCAAAAAAAAAACAAAAAAAAAAGAAAGTGGTTAAATAAAGAAAACGATGAGTAAAACCACACTACACTTTTTTTTAAATATATTTATATATGATTTTTTTTTTGTTTCCCCCCCCCCCCCCCCCGTTCTTTTCTTTTGAAAAGAAGATGATTTACTTTTTAAAAAACCAAACAAACGATATATTATATATATTTTTTTTTATCTCTTGTTATCACGGCTCACAATAATTATTATTATTATTATTTAATATTATTATATCACCAAAATTTTTTTTTCTTTCTCACGTTTATTTATTATTTATTTATTATTATTTATTATTTACTCTGAATCATTACTCCTTGACCCAGAGCGAGACGCCGGATTAGACCTTGCCAAAATAATTTTCAAGGCAGAGAAACACACTAACGACGACGACGAGACACCATTTATATTTAAGCAACACAAATATATGTATATATATATATATATATATATATATATACGACGAACTGTACAAGTTTCTTTTATTTTCTCTTTTTTTTTTCCTATTTTTTGAAAATTTTTTTTTCTTGAATATTCGTTTCTTATGTCGAACTCAATATTCCGTAACGTTGTATACAAATAGTACAGTGATTACGAAGAAACAATTAATTTGGAAATAAAAAGAGTTCCCTTTATCTCTCGATCGCTATCACACACTCCCTCACTTTCTCTCTTATTATATCATTTATATTTGAAATGGAAAGAAAATTAAAAAAAAAAATTAAAAAAATAAATAATATACATATATATATTTATATAATATGTATATATATATATTTATCAGTCTGAAATATTTCTTCGATATTAATAGGTGATATTTGTGTTGTATGTATTATTATAGTATTCTATATATTTGCGAATTATGTTTACGTAGTGTCGCGACTAGCGTTCGTTCGTTCACTTCGTATTTAATAATATATATATATATAACGTAACGTTGACTACTACGTGTGGTTTCAGTTATGGGGTGGTGATGTTTCCTTATCTGTCCTATAATATATATGTATATATACTTATATATACATATATATATATATATATTTTTTTTTTATTTCCCTTTTCTCGTGTATATATGTAATGTGTGTGTATGTGTGTGTGCGTGCTAAACGCTCGCTAGAAAAAAAGTCGCTCGATCGTTACACGGCGAACGTCGAGCTGCGACTGAGAAGCCCTTGAGCCGCCACTCCCCACTCGCTCGACTCTCAACCTCTCCCTCCACATTTCCTCCAAACTCCCCACTACGTAGTTCATCCACGTTTCCCCTACTACCGCCTCTATTCATCCCTGTCAGGCCTGGGGCGCGGAGCTCAGGACACAGCTATCCCCTGGCACCCCGATATTACGGGGTGATTGTACGGATGGGAACGAAGCGAAATGCACCAGATGCAAATAACCATATCAACACCTATCATTTTTCCAAAATTATACACACGCTTATGAATTATGTAAAAGAAAATATATATATTGTTATTTTGTATATAAGGGTGCGGTTATGTCGTTAGGACACGTGGAAATACGATCTATATGTATACGACAAATGAACGTATCTTGTATGTACAAAAAAAAAAAAAAAGGACTACAACGTCGACGACTATAAACACGAAAAGCTAGTAATGTACATTATCGCTGCGTAACTCGTTCTCGGAGATAGTGAATGATTTATGTCTCTATATATATATATATATATATATATATATATATATATATATATACCATGGATTGATACCGCGGCGCCTATATATATATAAAGCGTTTCATTCATGTAATAATTATCAAAAATAAATAAATACATAAATAAATAAAAATGAGTCTGCCACGGGGAGATTGACACGTGATCGTTTACACACGCGCCTGTATATATACGTATAGGTATATATGTGCCAATTACATTCCATGCTGTTATACGTAGCGAACTCTGCAACACGGGTGGTAAATACACCTGTCCGTAGTGTAAAGAAACAAAACCGTGTTAAATTTCTAGTTTTTAGAAATTTGAAAATTTTTTATGACGTGGTACGGGGCTCGGAAAATTCTCGTTTCTCCGATGCCGGTCCGCCTGGCCTAGCCTCTCCGCCGAGGACTCGAACCCAGTCCCCCACTTCTGTGTCTGGCATACTTCGCCCCTTACCACTGACATCCCCCGCTCTACCGCGTCGACGTAGCGCGAACCCCACTACCGTGTACCCTGCTGCCCAACCACCACGTCCTAACGCCCCTCCGTCGCGTCGCGTAGCGTCGCGTCGCGTCGGCGGAAATCGATTCAAAGAGCTGTTTTGGCACAACGCGACATTTTTATAGACAATGGATGGGTGTTTAATTAAGGGCTCCATCCCTTCCCTCTCTTCCTCCAACTTTTCCCCCCTCTGTAACCGTACAGCGCCGAATACTCCCTCCACCACGATATCGCCCTCTCCCTGCCTGCTTCCTATACCACCTCGCTATTCGTTTTCGCCAATAACGGTGGCTGTGTAATTCGCCTTAAACGTTGACCCCGCGCGAGAGGTTTTTTTTTTTCTTTTTCTTTTTTTCTCCCTGCTTTTTTGCCTGGGCAGACTTTGATGTATACTTTCTTTACCAATTTTAATGTCAACTCATCATCTATATCTGTCTCACAATATCTCAATGTATGGTATATACCTATAGGTCGAAAATTATATACGAATCACTGATCATATGAAGACCACATATTATAATGAATAGGAATAAAGAAGAAAGGAAAGTAAAGATAAAGAGATACCCAGGGGTTTTTCCAATCCAATTTTCAATGTCGCAGAAAGTCCGATATATATATATATATATATATATATATATACATACGTAAGTATAATGTGTGTTCATGTATATACATACGTGTAGCGAGCCTATAACACGCACGTATATACATATAAGCATGCACAAGTGTTATCTGTACACGTATCTGTTTACCCACTACTGCAGGCAGGCTAGAGCTGGCAGCGGCTAGATTTGAATCTATAGTGCCGACTTTGAGGTCGTGTGATTACGCGTGTACCGTGGTTCCGGCTCAACGGCGACGCGCGGTTATTAATTGCACCTCTAGTGTATAATTGTTATCTTTAGAAGCGATCGTTAATACCTGCATAGTATGTAGTATATAGTATATATAATACCGTTTTGAGAAAATATTTTTAATATAAGTTATATATACGAGGCTGCGGAAATTATAGAGGGGAAAGAACTAAAAAAAAAAAAAAAAAAATTACTTGTCAAATGGATTTAAACGTTGATATTTAACATTATATATGTATACCGGAATTGTTTTACAACGCGCGGTTTAAACTCGTATATGTCTATCTGTGTGTCGGTTTATAGAGCCTCGTTAGTCTGCAAATAGAAAGAGAAAGAGAAGGAGAAAGAGAAGGAGAAAGATAGGAAGGTGCGGCGAGGAATAGTAGGAGGAAGAGATCAGAGGGTCACCGATATTCAAATCGACGTTAATGCGCGGGATCGCGAATTAATACCACGTTACGTATATATTATGGGTGGGTAATTTTCAAGTACTGAATAGTGACGAGGAGTAAAAGATGAGGAGAAGGAGGAGGAGGAGGAGGATAGACTGTTATCGGATGTTTGAATATTGCACAACGAATCGCGAAGAGTGCTTAGATTATAATATGCGTGTTTTTCATTTCACTGGCGTCACATATGTATATATGCGCGACGTGTACGTGAGAGTTAAAAGGTGAATGACGTTTTAACTCATGCGGGTATCTCCGTCCCCCCGTAACTTAACTCGACTTGACTTGACTTGACTTGACTTGACTTGACTCTCCGTGTCCGTCGCGACGAACCATCGCCATCACCATCACCATCACCATCGCCATCCGCGATCAGGGCCTGCACCTTTGTGCTTTCGCCGCGTTCGAATACAATGATGCAAGTAGTAGTCGACTGTTTATGCCTTTGTCAAACGTAGTTGGTAATAAAATTTGAAATTCTAACACCCGAGAACCTACCGACCGACCAGTAATACTGAATTCGTTCCGTCTCATTTCGCAGTAAGATTAGGCACTCGACTATCAATAGATTCTTGGTAAACGGGTCGTAGTCGTCGTCCGACCGTAGATATGCCAGTTTTACAACCGTACACCATTTGCTATTGTAATATTCTTTCGCATTACCATTCTACCGGTATAACCGTCCAGCGTACCATTTGGCTCGCTACAAAATACACACATACATATATATCTCGTAAAGCGTATAGAATTCTACGAGGCTCGAATGCCGTACTGCATGCGTCCGCAAAGCCCCATGTTCATTTTACTAAATTCATTTTTCCTGCACTCCGGGGTTCACGTTATAGGTATACATACATACGTACATACAACGGCTTTTCTATATACTAACCAGAAAATGAAAAGATCCCTTTTACAACTACTCGCTTGCTGCAGGGTTAAAAGAAACTCGTTCAATTTCAGCAGGTCAGTATCCGTCGAGGGTTACTTCAGGTCGAAACCGAACGAAATCCCTCTCTAGTTGCGCAGGTGACCGTTGCTGGTTACACCCTGTACATTTATACATATAGATACATATATATATATATATATATATATATATATATATATATATATATATATATATATATATATATGTATATATATATATATATATATATATATATATATATATATATATATATATATATATATAACTATTGTATACAGATAATAATAAATTTTTCCAACTCTAATCCTCGACCGAACTAAACTCGCTATATTATACTTATTTACAACTTATGTATATATATATATATACCTATATATAGCTTGAACAAGGGCAAGACGCCAGGGATCAGCCACATCCAGGAAACTCGGTGCCCACTTTTATACCTATACTAGCTATTATTTTGCTTCTATGTATAATTTATTTAACCTTTTAGTATATTCTATGTATATGTATTGATGTGTATACATAGATTTATGATATAGAAAAGTGGGCTAGAGAAGGCGATATTTTTTCGAAAAACTATACTACGAATAATAATATAATCTATTGTAAAGGGATTTTTGGATTTGAAAAGCCGATAATTAGAAACTCTTCAGACTTTAGAAAGAAAATAGAAATAATATATATATATAAGGGAGATCGCGGGGCAAAAACGGGACGGAAGATCGGGATGAATCGGGCATCTGAAGAACTGAAAAAAATCTAAAATTTATAGCATAAAAATTCGGAGCAATTTGATACCGTCTCATATTTTCCATTTTTCTTTTTTGTCCAGATTATCAAAATTAACAATCCAGTTTCAATTTTTTTCTGTTTTGTTATTGAAACACAATAATTTAGATTCATAGATATAGTTACATCAGTATTTTTCGCTTTATTATAACTGTCCAGTTTTTTCCCCGCTCTCTCCTACCCAAATGAAACGAAAATACTTGAAATCCTTAATTAGGGATATATCTATGAATAATTGAGGCGAGTATAAAGAGAGCTCTGGATATATGTATAGGAACTTTTCATCGGTTCATTGCGTATATGGTATATCCCTTACAGTTCCGAAAGGACAATTGTCCCGCGTGTATAATACTCCTGTCTGCAGTACACTGTTTTCTCTCTATCTGTATCTTCGTTAACTTTGAATTGCGGTGTATATAGGTATATACTACATAGGTATATGTATATATATATATATATATATATATATATAAAGCTAGAGAGCTGCCACGGTTTTAATCTGAACGACAAAGGCGGTCGAGTGTGCGGTCAGCGAACGCAACAATACCGTTGATAATCGCTCTTGAGATTAGGTATGTATGTATGTATGTATGTATGTATGTATCTATATACGTATACAATAGCTAAATACTCTTAATTAGGAAAGCTCGACGGGAGAACCCATGCGCGGTATACCACACCACAATACTGCCAATATATGTTGATAAAAATTAACTACGAATAAGGAAGACAATATAATCAAATTCACGCGTTATATAATATAAATCTATAAAGAGATTCTAATAAACTATCGGCGAGAAAAGAGTCTTATTTCTATACACACATAGGTAGTACATATGTACATGTATATATACACGTATCTATGCGTGTATTGTATACGAATCTTATACATACCGCGATAGGTAAGCAACTTACGTCCTGTACCTATATCTCGACTGCCTACTCATCGCTAGTTAATGGGTTCTCGCTCGACCTAGATTGGTCACGTTCATCGAGTCATAATCCTGCACTACGAGAATTATCGTCGAGAGTTACTTTTGTTTGACGCGGTTACGTATCTACATACATGCGATACCTATGTACGTATAAGTAAGTACTTTACCGTGTACACGGTGCATATCACGTAGGTAATACATAAAATAGAATATTATATACATATATAAAATTGAGGAATTCGAATGTACCAATTTACAGATATTATGTATACCGTATATCTATATATACATATATAGTCCATACCTCTATTGAATATATATATATACCTATACTTATGTATGTATGTATGT
Organism: Macrophya annulata; assembly: GCA_963924015.1. Lineage (NCBI taxonomy): Eukaryota > Metazoa > Arthropoda > Insecta > Hymenoptera > Tenthredinidae > Macrophya > Macrophya annulata. Next base: position 23,141,864 of record OZ001259.1, read on the forward strand.
ACCTACATATACGTATATGTATATAACTTCTTCACAGACTCTATTTGCTTTATTTGAAAGGCTATAGATTTCTCGGGATTCTATACAGTCGATTCTTTACGCGTCACGATTCGAATAATAATAATAATAATAGTAACAATCGTTCACGATTGAAAAGTCGATGGAAGCGCCTGCAGCAGCAGCAGCAGCAGCAGTGCGATTCCTTATTATAATAGTTTAATTAATTTATTTCAGTTGAAAATTACGGCACGTTTATGAGGATCCTTAGGTACGGAAGAATTTTATTCGTAATTTTAACTTTTTTAATTACTTATTTATTTTTTATTCAAATTTAAACTGAGTCTGTGAAAAGGCTCGTGTGATTATAAATTACAAGTATACATATAATGTATGTGTATGTATATAAGCTATATATAAGTTAAGTTTGGCGATGTGCAGGGTGAGAAATAGCGGAGGCCGCGTAACTACCTTATACATAGAAGGTGTATGTACGTTTTTCGAAGACTTGGTAGTCGTTGCTATGACGACGAGCTAACTAAGATGGCGGTTCTCTACGGGCAGAAGCTGAGAGCAGGCAACCACGTTCGGTCTAATCAGCGGGCCAGGGAAAAACTTGAGACCCTACGGACCACCCGCGGGACTTGGCTAGAACCCCGTGTACCCAATACCCATTCTCCCCCTTCGTATATCCCCGTAGTCGTCTCGCATCCCCTTGCCTTAGAACCCTCTTCCTCTGCACCCTCTATACGTAGTATGGATACATAGTAGGTATAGAAGAGAACATACCGTCGAGCCTGGATACGTTAGAGGAAGCGAGGAAGCCACCGCATTCGTGTGTGTGTGTGTGTGTGTGTGTGTGTGTGTGTGTGTGTGGGTGGGTGGGTGGGTGGGTGGGTTACATATACATAGCTACGTAACGGGAGACGAACTGAGACGAACTCGACGCGACGCTTCGAACGATAAGAGGAAAAGAGCTAGTCGAGCGTCGCGGTCGTCCCGGTTCCTGATTACATGTCGATACATCGATGTTAGCTATAGATATATAGACGCTGATGGATCTCTTGTGTGTGTATATAGGTAGTATATGAGGCGACGGATCGATCCATCAAATTGTAAAATTATTAGTCTTCTTTTCTGTTCTTTAGTTTTGTATTTGATGTTTTTTTTTTTTTTTTATTCTTACTTTTTCGATTTTTACGGAAATCGTCGTTATGTGTATAGATACACTACCGTGATAATTCAAAAAAACAAAAAAAAAAAGAATGAAATTAACTAATGATGAAAAAAAAATTAAAAAAAATTGTCATTGCCGTTCGAAATTTTCGTGTCAGCAGTATAATTATAATCCATAACATACATGTTTGTAGAAAATCGTCGCGGTTTTCTTAACAGGGACCACCCTCAGTTATACTCGGATTCGTTCAACGAGCTCGAGCAGCTCGAGGGATATAACGCTAACTTCTACGAAGTTCAGTTCAATATTTGTATAGACCTGCAGGCCTTCCGTGACTTATTTGTTTTGGCTTATAAGGGCGAGCCTGGGCGCGTAACCGCACGCACGATGTTACCTGACTCTCGTATAGGATATAGGAATATGTATATAAGGGATCTATACATGTATACGTATGTATGTACATACATGTAGGTGTAACCATACGTATATATATATATATAGTACGCCATATATGTATATGTTATGTATTTATTTTACCGAGAAAACGGGCATATAGTTTTCTATATCTATATACCCTATACCTATAACATAGGTATACGTATTTACCTAGATACGCATAAAAAATGTCATTGGAAATTTTCATTCTATAACAGATGAAAATATTTTCGATCTAAACTGGACAGGTGCGCCGCAATTTTATATTTGTTATACTTGTTTATGTTATTTTTGTTACTTATAATACCTCGGGTATTATTGGGTTAAACTCTAACGTGTTTTCCATATACCTATGTATGTATATATATATATACATATACAGGTAGGTTCATATACATATATATCTATAGGTATACGATTTAACTAAAAGTCGAATACTCCATCATGCAGTTAATCGTAAGCGGATTATTTACTCGTGAAGTGCAGTGTTCGAGTACCTACTGCAGCGCAGTGTTTAATAATTACCATAGGTGTATAACTACAGGGGAGAGGGTGGCAGAACGAGTACTTCGACGAAAAATAGATATTTGTGGCAAAAAGGTCACCGTTTAAAGTTCATTAAAGACTTGCTTATTCACAAAGAAATTACGGAAAATTAATAAAATTGTTTATATGCTGAGAGCTGATGAGGATAATATTTTTCCCTACAATTATCATATTCAGCCGAGGTGTCATATTAAAATATAATACTTATTTTTATGTTTTCTGAAAATTTTGAAAATCGCAAAGGGGATAATAGATGAATAAAAAAAATTAAAAAAATAAATAAAAGATAGAAGGCCATTGCAGAAAGAAACAGAAGAGAAAGATAAGGATAAGGAGAAGGAGGAAAAATTTGGCAAATGGTAGTATAAGCAATAAAAGTAGAAAAATAATATAAAATTTTGTATATACTATACGTATAGGTATACGATGCGGCTACTATATAGCTATAATCCTATATAGCTATATAATGTATAACGAAATTCAAATAAAAATATTTGGTCTGATGCCCACTGCGTTTTTTTTTTTTTTATAGTATATTTTACCCTGTATGTATATGTATACATACATTCAAACATACTATGTGTTTGAAGATATATAAACGTGTCCACGTTTTCACGGTATATACATATATATATACATATATATATATATATAGGAAAAATTCTCACGCGTTTAGTTACGCGCATGGGGAAAATAGACACCCTGAGTTTTTATCCCCCCCGTCCACCCTCTCCCTGCGTTAGTATAACGGACTTGAAAAAAAGGGTCGCGTTTAATGGCGAGAGATATGAAAGACTGAAAACTACCTACACGCGCTTCTCTCTTATACTTATATATATATATATGTATATGTATATATGGATACATACGTGGATGGTATGAGATAAATTCTTTCCGCATCGGAAAGCAACTTTAACATTCGTTCGTTCGTTATTTATATACCTATATGTATATCAATTCAAGATAAACGACTTATTTTCATATATATATATACCTATTAGATAGTTACCTATTATATGTATATACGAAATAATGTCAGCGATCATATAATTGGATATATCTATACGTATATATACATATTAAAATCTAGACAGATATAAAATTCAACTACATTTCCCAATTCGTGTTAAATTTCTTTACTTAACTCTGAAATCTTTTATACATGAATACATATAGTATATATAATACCTATATATAGGTATAGGTATATAACAATAATCACGAAGCGTATAGAGTCAATTAGATACGGGCGGGGAAGGGGAGGAGGGAGGGGGAAAATATCGCGTTGAGTTTGCAGAATAAACTCGAGAGAAAAACCAGTACAACTGTGGTAATATTAAATTCGTTTAAGTGGGTGAAATCGCGTTGCCGTTTTACGGCATGAAATCCCCCTCCCACCCCTTCGTCAAACCCGTTGGTAGTTATTTGGTCATTTCACGAAATTGTGTATATACATACATATAACATACATATAGGTATATAGTATATATACATACTATACATATAATACTTATTATATCTATATACATCTACTATCAGTAGAGTTTTTTGACGAAAAAGGCAAACAAAAAAGAAAAAGAGTGAAGAAATTGCGGTCGCGCAAATATTATACCTATACCTATTATAACAGCATGAAATCTACGAATGCATAATATATGTATATAAATACCTATATTATATACCTGTACATAACGTAAGGGTTTAAACCGTTGAAAATCAACATTCTGTAGATAAATTTCGAATTTCACATTAAAAATATGCATATGGATATATAACGAAGTTTGATGGAAATTGGCGGGCGCGGTAAATAAATAAATAAATAAATAAATAAATAAATAAATAAAAGTTGAAAGACAAGAAATATCTTTGGTTGAAAATTTACAGTCTCGTTTTCGCGACTCTTGAATCACACCCCTCGTATTATTATGGGCAGAGAGACCCTACAGTCGTCGTGCGGTTAGACCGAAGAGTTAGTGCGGACCCTTATCTTCGCCGGCGAGGCGAAGGGTCTCTCTCTCTTTCTCTATCTCTATCTCTTTTCTCTCTCTCCCTCTCTCACTCTCTCACTCTTTCTTTTTCTCTCTCGTGTTTAATCGCCGCGACGCGACGCGACGTCCCCCTTGAAAAGAGCTCGAGATTTCGAGGGCTGAATGCGCGCCGCCTAAATACTCACCGACCGAGTCAAACGTGTATAATATTTCCAAATCGCTGCAGCAGAGTAGTACATACGTTCATGGTATATATTATATATGTATATACCTATAATACCTACGTACTTATAAACCTTGTCTCTTTTTCTGCGTCGTGATTCAAAGACGTGCAGTATAAGCCATATTATGGTCTTGTCCACCAACATAGTTAAATACATACATAGGTATACCTATAGGTATCGATTTAACGTCAAATGTTTGAAAAGTTCAGACGCAAGTATTATACTTATACATATAACGTTGTGTATATGTATTTATAGAAAAAATTTTGCGCTAGGTAATATTTTATTCAGCTTTTGTACTCATAATATATATTTTTTTCTTAATTTTTGTCCCCTGTTATAACATGCAATGCAAGCTGCAACTGCAGCCTACATCCTACAGAGTAAAGAGGAGAATAATGCTGACCGTGAGTCAGACGCATGTAGCTATACATACATACATAGATACATACATACATACATACATATAGTTGATATTTATACTCGTCAGTCCGCATTTCTTCTAAGCTCAGAAAAGATTAAGGCCGGTGTAGGTAGTCGGCCTCTATCGTTCGGCACGGATTAGCCGAGGGCAGTAGACGCATGCACGTATATCCGGGGGTCGGTATTGGGTGTAAATATATACATACGTATGCGCGTACACCTTGATAGTCGTTTTAGTGTATGCGTAACTCGGACAGACGGTGGATACCGGGAGACCAACGAGACCCTGCAAATATACTTAATATCGTCTTTGGGGTCTCGTTTCGTTGGCATTCCCACGCGCCTTGCCTTCTTCGTGCAAGAGATTAGCCTGGAGCTTGTACCTACACGCAGGTAGGTATAGGGTTTGCTTGTAGAGGAGTTGGATACCTACCAGTTCGGTTAGCGAAATAAGAAAATAAAAATATCTCAACGAAAGCTTTAAAATTAAACTTTTGTTAATCTCGAATCTTAAACTTAAATTTAAAGTTATAAACTTGTGAGGGAGGGAATGGGGATAGGGACTAGACGCGACGTCTCATCTAACTAAACGTAAGTAGGCACTGATCCTAAAACCGGACACCGACTGTCACCGGTCACAAAAACCGGGGCCTCTTATCTCGGAGTTCTTGAACCGCCAAGCTGCTGCAGCTATCCGATTATACTCGATTCCTCGGTATCCTGCGGGATAATTATGCAGGAATTTAGTTTTCAGGCTTTCTTATAGCGTGCAGGAGAGATACAGAGAGAGAGAGAGAGAGAGAGAGAGAAAAAAAAAGGGACGGATAAAATGTCTCTAAGATTCCTAATTTATACATGTATGTATGTATTACAATACATACGTATATAATGATCAACGTCACTTGATATTTTACCATTAACAGCTGCATCCGTTAATTTAACTGACCCCAGCTGCATATGCACAGGCTATAATACCTTTGAGAGATAGATATAGAGAAAGGAAAGGAATAGAAAGAGTACGAAAAACTTGGTAATAGAAATTTTGCGAAACAATTGATTGACAAAATAACTGAGGTTTAATAATGGAACTAATATACCGTCGTAGACAGTTTTACCTAGTTTTAGTTAGTAAAGAAAAAATGAAAAAAAAAAAAATTTGGCAACTGCTTAAAGTGAGTCGTTACGCCGTAGCGGATAGTTACGGCAACTGTCCAACGAGTTACATACAACGCAATGTATACGTGTCGTACGTTTGCAGTCTAGCAAAACGACCTTTACACTAAGTTATACGTCGCGTGGTAACCCTCGGTTCTTATTATTGCCAAATTATTGTATAGGATACGTATATCAAGAATTATTTGTTAAATGTCTCCACAACGATCGGCACTATAACGTAATTCGTAGTACATACACATCCATACATTATATATATATATAAGCATATACGAGTTAGAGACGCTTCGCGATGCAGCGCTAACCAGCGACTGAAAGCTGTCAGCTGATACAGTCGCAGACCTCGTTTCCCTCTCTCTAATACCATCTACGGAACGGGTCAGTAACCCTTCCCTTCGGGGCCCTTACTCTCCTTCTCTAACCGAACGTCGTGCACGCTGCAACGCTGACGAACGACTGCCGGTTGGTATCCTCGTGAGGCTCGGGTTTCCCCTTCCACTTACCGCTTAAGGACGCTATAGTAATATGAATTATCATAGGTATGGCAGAGGTTCGGATAAATTGAGCTACGTATCATATCGTAAATGCACTCGTTTGGAACGAAACGAAAAACGGAACGAAGCGTAGCGTAGCCTCGGGTGCTTTAAAAGGTATATGTATATACATACGTATATATGTATGTATGTATGTATGTACCTACCGCGCGGGTCTTTGGAATAATTAAAATTGCGGAGATATTACGAGTACGCTTTGTGCTGTGAGACAAGCTGTAAAAACATTGTCGCGAAGTACTTTGGGGGTTAGTGCTGTAGCTCGTCCGTTGGACAATTGTTCCTCGATCCTCTTAAGTGAGGCCTATGCGTCTGTGTCAGTGGAGCGTCGGTGAGGTTTAAAATAAATAAAATTAACTACCTTTTAGAAATGTAAAATGAAAATTAGTTGCGCCTGGTAAGATAAGCCGAGACTCGCTTCGCCCGCTTCTCTTCTGCATTTAAAATGCGATCCTTAGATCCGTAGATCTCTCGATCTCTCGCGAGGTAGGTACGGTACGCTATGCTATGCTATGCTATGCTATGCTACGCTACGGACTACGGTACCGACACGCTATCGCTCTTCAGCCTCCGGGTGAGACAGGATGCTGTTGCTGATGCTGCTGCTGCTGCGTCAGAGAATTCTCGGTATTACTCCAAAGGAAATTACACTTTGTAACTGTGCCTTTCTTCGACCGCTATATACGTGCATGTGAATGTGTATGTGTGTATATTATACCGCGTACATTATACGCATACTTCTTCTTTCTACCCTATTGTGTATGCCCTCGCGTATCCACCCTGTTTGTGTGTACACGTAGAGCTGTACTGGTACTGTAAACACATGGGTAACTACCTACCTACCTACCTACCTACACAGAAATCCGACTGCGGGAATCTTTCTTATCATTCTCGCGCGTTGTTTCGTTTTTAGTGTCGAACTTTACAAAGACGAGAATAACAACGCTCCATTCTTCCACGATAGGGAGCCAAACGTGCGTGTCCCGCTGCGGCATTGTGACGTCAGTCGTTATACGAGTAAGTATACTATGTGTGTAGGTATATGTATGTAGGTATGTACTCTGCACCTACCTACCTACCTACCTACCTACCTACCTACCTTTCTTATCCGACCGTTTCTCCTTGTTAATAAATCAGCCCGTCTGCCGTATGCCGCAGATTGTTCGGAACAGTATTTTCTTGAAACATCTGCAACGTGGGCGGGGTGATCGTCGACACCTATAGAACCACCGAAAGACAGGTTTTGCGAAAAACACCTGAGAAAACTTTCCTTCTGTCGATTCTCTATTCTTTGAATTCGTTTTGTTTTTCTTTATTCTTAAACATTGCCTTATTCTTAAATTTTCAATCCGAAGTCCGAGATCGGGGAATGATAGGTATAATTATAGAAACTGCTCAAGTATATGTATAGGATAGAGAGATACTAATTACAAACTGGTGTTGTTGCTATTGTTCCAGCCTCGGGGAACATGGTTTATTAGTTTCGATTTTATGTCGGTATGCCCTACAGGCGTACAGCCGATTTTCCTGGGTGGCTTTAGACCCGCAGACCTGCAGGGCGCGAGCTCTTTCCAACCAGCGCTATACAACTGTCGCGTATGAAAAAATAGCGGATGCCAATGTATATCTATCAACGTCGCCCTCCGATTTCACCGGCCATAGGCGGACGGACACGGGCGAGGTCGCCCCTCGAGACCGCTTTGTGGATCCGCTCATAATTTATTGGGCTGCCAGACCGAACCGTAACAACGACGCTGCGCTCCGTTATATAGTATCTATACATATAATATATATATGTATACATATATACCTATAGTACATACATATTGGTGTACGTTGCGTTGCGTCGCGTTGCGTTGCGTTGCGTTGAGTTGAGTTGAGTTTCGTTACCGTGCCAACACAACCTTTCTACCTACCTACCTACCTACCTACCTAACCAACCAAGACGAGGGATTGTTCTGCAAACTTGTTCACCGATAAGCGCTGAGATATATGGACCTCGTTATGTCGTTCCGTCCGTTCTATTACTTACACTCATCCCTTCGTCGACCCTCAATCAGAACGGCTTAAGCGCACGTATGTATGTCCATACATACATACATACATACAATACATAGTACTATATCTTTATATAGGTATACCATATATGAAAGGAACCATTATTGTAGGAGCATCGAGCGTGTCTTCGAAAAGAATTTTTTCACTCTGTTACAAGTTCAGAATCTGATGATTAAAATAAGAAGAAAGAAGATTACTTTATAGCAATAAATTTATTTTTCTATCAAAATTTTTTACAATTTTTTTATTAATTGATTAGAATTGTATCTAATTAAAAGAAAATCGGTGTGAAAAAATATATAAAAACGTATGAATTTTATCTTATTACATAAGTTTGTTGAAATTTTTATCATTTTTGTTTTGTTAGAGTTTGAGCGCATTAAGGGTTATTAAGAGGGGCCCTAACGTAAGGGCAGTAAAAAATGTTGATTGTTTTTAGTTTTTTATTCCAGCGAGAATAAAGGGCGAAAAATAATTCCAGAATAGTGTCTAAAAGTTACAAATTTTTCGCTTTCTAAGATAAATCCGACTTCTTATTATTAAGAAATTGATAAAAACGTTCTCGAAAATACAATCAAATGCGAAAACAAAATAATTTGTAACTAAACGAAATTTCAGCTTATCAAAAATCCATCACATAGAAGCTTGGAGGGTACATTAACAATTTTAAAACATGTTTTTTTTTTTCTGTGACAGATATTCCAAATCGTTTTTTGCAGAGCTCCACTTCAACGGACGCAGCGGACTTGCTTGAGTTTTGTACTGATTATTTATTTATTTATTTTTTCTTAGAAAGCAGGAATTTGTAGCTTTCAAACACTATTTTTAAAATTATTTTCCGCCCTTTAATCTCCCTGCAATAAGACATTGAAAATAATCAACATTTTCTAGCGCCCTTACGTCGGAATTCCTCACGTCTTCTCGCGCCTGCATACCGCAACTGGGAATACATATCGAATTTTAGATGCATTAGGCGTCATCTATGAACGGACAATAGTAACTACGATACGGATTACGCAATGATCGTCTAGATTTCGGAATCCCATAATCTGGTAGTTTCGTACCGGCATGGTGCTCGATTTTCAACGACTCCGAAAGTATCGCTCTAGTTATTGGGTCTAATTTATAACCTCGTTAGAAAACCTCATAACTCGTCTAGATATCATTCGCTAGATTTAATCAACGATACGAATGTGAGTGAAGTGCATAGAAAAAAATAAAAAAATAAAAACAAGGCTCGTTTCTGTCTAAAAATGCGTTATTTAGACGTTACTTTGTTAGTATTTCGATAGATTAATATTCATTCAAATACTATAAAATCCTAACCCTAACCTTAACCTCTACTTACCTTAGATCGAAGAAATTCATCTGTACAAAAAGTTTTTAATCGCGTATCTATTTTTTTATAACCTCAAATAATAACGAAACAATAATTTTTCTATATAACGATATAACCAAGAAAAAAAATCGTTTCTTATTGTTGAAAAAATTTGACTTCTGTTTTTTTATTCTGTTTTTTCTATTTTATTTGTTCCAGAGAACTACCCGGGGAACCAGATCGTAAAATAAGTCAAGTGTATTTGAAGAATCATGTTATGCAGACTGTGAAAAAATTGTTTGGTCAAATAGGGGCTGAATCTACGGTCGATATTTTGAAGTACGACGTAACAGAACGAAGATTTATACTTCGCTGCGAATCTGACAATTACATCAGACTAAGAGCAGCGCTGACTTTAGCCAGTGAATACGAAGGAGAACCCTGTGTTTATACCGTTAATAAAGCATCCGAAAATCTTCTATCCCTTGCCGTAGATAGCAGAACTTTTATACATTAAATTAATATCGAAAGGATAAGTTTTTTTTTTGTACTTTTTCTATCATCATGTCTTTCATACGTAAGGAGGGAAAAGACACCATAATATTCGCCTCCAAGGAGGATCATGCTTCTCCTAGTAAAGTAAATCTTCCAGAACCAGAGCCAAGTCCTGGTTTAATATTACCTAACGGAGATATAAACTGGAATTGTCCTTGTCTTGGAGGTATGGCAACGGGTCCTTGTGGTCTTGAATTCAGAGAAGCTTTCTCATGTTTTCATTACTCTGCTGCAGATCCTAAGGGATCTGACTGTTACGATGCTTTTAAAACTATGCAAACTTGCATGTCCGAATACCCGGCGTTGTATGGAAACAAAGAAACTGATTTGGACGATCTAGAGAGGACAGATAATAATTCCAATAATTCAATTAGTAAAGAGAAAGAACAGGCGATTCAGGATAGTAAAAATATTGAAAGTCAAGGTAGTGGGATAAAAGAAAATGGTACAGATATTAGCGCTAGTAAAAACGAGGTACAACATGCCGGGGCTTGAGTGAATAATATTTAGTTATTAATTGACGATTGTTAGATATCTTTATCCACCTACTGCCAATTTAGTTTCATTAATTATGAATAAGAATAAATAATAAAAAGAAATGAAACAAATAAATAGAAAAATCATTAAAAAAAAAAAAAAAAACAGTTAGTTTACTAGTCGCGAGAAAAGTTACAATTTTACGAATCATTGTATGTGTATGTATGCTGGGGATTATTTTGAGGAATAAGGTACGAAGTTATAAAGACAGATGTATAAATAGATATAGAAATAATTTTATTCCTAAGTTACAACGTTATTATTTAACAACAAATATTCTATAAAATTTTGTCACAAGTCATGTTAAATGGTTATTCCTCTTAATTAAACAACATTTCCAGCTACAAATCTACCATCTAATTTCTTCCATTATTCATAATAATACAATAATATACCTAAAAGAGAATAAAAATAATTAAATAAATAATCGTAAATAATTGTTCGTTTATTCGAATCGGTCATCATCGGTGCACGTCGTGTTATTTGTGTTACCATGGCAGCGAGGAGGTTGAATTAGTTGATACTAACATCCAGCAGATGGCGCGGAGTTATTTCGACGCCATGTTGACGTCAGCTGTCCCCCTAACAAGTTTACCACTAGAAATGAGGCCGTGGGCTGCCATCCTGTATTTTCGTAGAAGCATCGTTAGTGGAGTCTGAAACAGTGACGTGATTAAATCGAGTTTAAAATTTGGTGTGTGTGATATTTTAGTGAAAAGTTTGTAGAATACGCGTATATGTTCCTTGGCAGTGTCTAAGAGTGTCGGGTATTCTACCGTAAGGTGCGTGAGACGTTGGTTCATCATGCGCCAGATGAATGAAATGGAGGCTAAGAAGTCTAAACCAAAGGAAAAACGACGGTGAGTTTGTCCATGACGTATTATTGTTTTATCATAAAGCTAAAGGATTATCAATAGTCTGCATACTATCGACAGTTTGTCAAACTTTTGATGTTACTACTACAACAAGTGATGCAATAATACGAGCCAAGTATGTAGTACTCACGTCCATGTATCAGCGCCTTTCTCTATCTATCTCTCTCGCTCGCTCACGCGTGTAATAATTTGTCTTGCCGCCCGGGGAACCGAGAGTTTCTCGAGCGCATGAATATGTGACGTATCCAAACAGCGTAAGTCAGCGCTTAAATCGTATAACCATAATTCGCATTTCCCCTAGCTAATGTTTTTGCATCTTTTAGTACTAACAGTCACCTGAATATTTCTTCGAAAACTTTCATTCCTAAAATAGTATGTGTGTAGATATATATTGTATAATAGTATAGTAATTTTATATGTATACGTATACGAGATATCATATCTGTTAAAACAACTTCGCGTTCGACTCTGTATTATGCGTGACGTCATTCATTTTTTGTTAATTACAAGAAATAGAAGAAGGTATTTGGTTAGAAGTTAGTGTACTCGAGGGATAAACAAAATATAAATAAATAAATGAAAAAGATAAACAAGAAAACAAACAGTTTAGGTTTACTGTAAAATTTTTTGTGTTTATTTATTAATAATATTTCACTAATTATTATTATTATTGTCATTATTAAGACTATGTCATTTCACTGAGAATCGAATCTAGTTAAAAGTCATGCTTTTGTTTATATTATTTCGGCAATATCCCAGCTTCGGGGTAATAGACATCGATAATAATTGAATATTGTTTTAGGATACTGGGTGAGAACCGAAACTAGCTAGAATAATAATTTATATTTGAAGAGGGGATATAAACTACGTATATTTAAAAATAATCTTTTCAAATTTCGTAAATCATACTTGCAAAAAAAAAAACAAAAGAAAAAAAACTTGCTTACATTAAATTTCGTTCAGAATATCTTTCGGCTGGTTAATTGAATTGCGAGAAATACTTGAAGCTATAAAACGCGCTACGTATGTATACAGGGTGTTTAGTTTTAATTTCCCCAGGTCGATATTTCCCAAACCAAGAGCGATATGAGAAAATATTTCAGACAAAAATTGCAGGGTTTAGAGAGGGCAAAAATTTAGCCTCATTGGATTTTTCAGTGGAGACGCTGCTGAGGTCAGCGGAAGGTCAACTTAATTTTTATTTATTTTATTTTTTCATTTAAATAGAAACGTATATTTTTTATAACGTAATTCTTCTTCAATTTATATAATAATTTTACTTTTTCACGCAATTAACGAAATTGCAATAAAAATTTACGGGGAAAAATTCTGGAATTATTTTTCCAAAACTCTTTCCGTAAAATGACGTACTTTTTATCTCTCGCAATTATTCTCCAAGATTGATATAGTTTAGATGTGAAACGTTCTTAAGAGTTAAAAAATCTCTATTTGTTCAACTGAATGTCTATAAAAAATTTCTATCTCACAAAGAAATGTTTCATACGAGTATCGTTTGATTTTTTCAAATAAAACAAAATTACGTAACCAAAAAATAAAAAAATATAAATTTCTGTTTAAAAAAACAAATTTGACCTTCCCCAGACCCAAACGGTACCTCCACTAAAAAATCCAATGAAGCCAACTTCTTTCCCCCTCTGAACCCTGCAGCTTTTGTCCGAAATATATTCTCCTACCTCTCTTGATTTGGAAAATATAGGCATGGGAAATTTAAAACCAAACACCCTGTATAACAACTACGTAAACCATTCCATATACCGATAAATAAATCTCCATATATTTAAGTACATTCTAAGTATCGCTGCGGGAGTTTAAGTTAAGGTATAGATATGTCATACCTTATATCTATGGTTGAGTTATATCCAGGTATAATCTGTTTTCGACAACAATTAGTCGTACACAACAACGATACAGCCATAATAGATGACAAATGTTTACCATACTGGTAAGGAATTGCAGTCGTCGTTAATTAGACTCGTTGTGGTTTTCTCTATGATAGTTGACTAACAGAGTACTAGTCCTGTAAACATCTAGCATAGGTATACGTTTAATGTTATCGGAATCAACATCGTACAATGGGTATAAAATAAAGGAATTTATTTTCCCCTAAGTACGGTTTGAATTTTTGTTAAATAAATGAAAAAATATGACTTATGATAATTATTATACTATTAATAAAATTCTGTTTATATTGTAATCAATTTATACGTATATATAAGCTTAAACTATCTGACCATTTAGGTATACTTACACCGTAATTATTTGCAGAAATACTTAGAAAGACCCTGAGACGACCACGTCATTAACATTATCCCTTTCGATGTTTTTTTCCCGATTAGTTTATACATATGTATATATAATAACGCGTATAATTTAATGGAAAATTTATGTTATTTTTTGGGTCGTTAATTTATTGATTCTTGTATCGCGGCGCCATGTAATCCAGTAAAAGTCCGAATCTTAACGATCGTTATATGAAAAACAATAATCTCTTCTATAATAATTTAATCGTATTTTTAATACACGGTTCAACTTTATTATGTCTATATATATATTATATATATTTATAACTAAAGACTCGTTAACTCATCGATAACAATTAATTTTCCTTCGACTAGCTAGCAGCTAGTTTTTATATAAATATACCTGTTGTATATACCATAGAGCCATTTTTACAACAGAGCTTTAATTACTGGTCATTATTTAACTATTAGTTCAGTTACTGGCCTCGTGTCTTGCAACCCATCTCACGTACATACATTAATACATATCTAGATATATAAAGAAAATTTTTAACAAAAATTTCCTTTACTATTTTGGTTTCTTTTATCCTTGTGGCATGGTTTTGTACAGGGTGATATATATCTTAAAGAAGATAGATTAATATTTTCGAAATTAAATAAGATACAGATGAATACTTGAGACATAAGTTTTATGGTTTTGAAAGAGACATTTGATAATGATATGAGTTTTGAATTTTTATAGAATTTTTTCAACGTTTGTCTTAATTATTTTCTTGTATTTTAATTAGGTTAGAAAATACTAGTCTGACTGGTTTAATAAAGCCCACCCTGTATACAATGATATATGTAAATTTATTTATATTCAGTAGTCATCGAGTTTGTATAATTATCGTCATTGTTTTATATATCTCTTTTGTGCCTTGGTCGTTCCATATTTGTCCGGTTATCCCTGTATGTGCGTCTAATTTTTATTAAAAAAAAATAAAAAATATTCGATTAATTAATCAATTGATTAATGAATACAATATATTGTATTCAGATTTATACGCTATGAGGTACCCAAGTCACGTGGATTCAAACGATAGGTAAAATTTAACGGGATGAAAAGGGGGGGGATTTGCGTCAGTTCCTGATCTTGATTTGCTAATATAAGCACGTGCCATTACGTTTTATTTAATAAGAGACCGCGAGGATTGTATGCCAATTTATATACTTGCATTGTTAAAAAGACCCGGAAAAAACAGAGTATATAAAGTATACGTAAGTATATTAATATGTATTTCTCATTAGAGTAGGTATATACCTAACTATACGTGTCAAATTTACATCGACAATTGTCTCTTCTGCAGGATGTTCCATTATAACGATTGATATTCGCGCGCGGAATAACGCGTGCTTAGTAATGATATTGGCGGAAATTTTAACAATTTAAATTATCAGAACCCCGTGGATAGGTATGTGATATAAAACTTACTAATATAAATCGACAGACAATGTAATGTAACACAATGCTGGATTATCATCGAATTCGTGTTGCTATTTTAAGCGAAATACAAGAAGCTGTAAAATCGAGCGGCATAATCAACGGAATTTAAAACTTCTCATTTTTCGCCGAACTCGATTCGCATCTTTAATAATTCTCAGAGTTTTTGTGGGAACACAAACGGGACTTAAAAAAAATCCCCTCGTGGTTCGCGGTTGTACAAAACTACCAGTTGCATACACACATATATATATATATTTATATACACAACGGTATATCCCTGGAATATATCATTCATATAAATATATATGATTTTTGACGCGTGTGTATGTTATACTCGTGACGTAAATGCGAACGGAGATAGAGAACAACGTGGCTCCTTAACGACCGTTGCCCTCATCCAATACGTGTAATATAAATCGCGGGATTTTCTTCTTTATGTTATTTTACTAATTTTTTTTTTCTATCTTGTTACTATAAAGTATATTCACGGAATAGATATGCAACATATGTTGTATAGGAATATGTATGCGATCCCAGAGAGGATTTATATATGTTAATCATCGTTTTCCTATTAATTTTTTAATTATTTTTATTTTTTTTTTTTAATATTTTTAAGGCAGATGATACACGTATTTTAAACTTATACGGTGTTAAAACGTTCTGATGTTGGTTGAACAGTATTAATATACCATTGCTGATCTTAGTTGAGGATTTTTCGTCGTTTAATAGGTTAGTTAATTAAGAAGAGCAACAAGTATGTATGTAGATGCATATACGTCTGTAACCCAACGATACATACGTATATCAATACAGAGTTGCAATTATATATTACAGCATGGTATGCGATTATTAAACCCCTTAGATGTGTGTGTAAATTAAATTATTATCTATACTACATATACGATTTATAACGTAACGTGTATATTATGATTTTTAGTTTCTTTTTTTATTTTTGTTTTTTATTTTTTGTTTCGTGTTTTTCTTTACACATGTACATGTATAGTCAGCAACAAAATTAACGGTACACTCGATATATATACTCCGTGAAAAAAATGCCTGTTTTCAGAATGCTGTAACTCGATGAAAAGAATTCGAAAAGAATCATTTCAAAAACCATTTTGAAGGTTGAAATTTCCTTTTGACATTATCCAGGATGCACTTTAAATCAAAGTTGAATAACTAAGTGAAAAAAAATCGCGTAAATAAGTTAAAAAGACCATTTTGAAGAGGAAATTTCAAGCTACAAAATGACTATCTCGAAAATTTTCTAAGATTCTTTTAACACTCCAAGAAGAACTTGAAAAAAAAAAAAAAAAAACTTAGTTTTCTCTGTGTTTCGCAACTCTGCGCTCGAACCCTACATCACGAGGTCAGAAATGAGCGTGGAAAAAATTTCCAAAAATTTATCTTAAAGATGAAATTTCAACCTTCAAAATTCTTATTGAAATGTTTTTTTCTCACTTTTTTGTCGTCGAGTTACAGCGTTTTAAAGATGAGCATTCTTTCGCAGTGTACCCAGCAGTGCGCCGTTAATTTCGTTGCTGAGTGTATATAGGTGGTATAGCAATACATATATATATATATATATACACATATATATTTCTCTGCAATGATTATATTACTATTATTATTATTATTATCGTCGTTTTCTGCATTTTTTTTTTTTCCAAGATTAAAGGTCACGGTTAGTACGTACGTATTGTATAAACTATACCTAGTTTGCAAAGTCGCGATAGAATCTAGAACGTAACACATCGGTTACGTGACTGCCCGCAGCATATATCGGTCATTTAAAAATTGTCTCAATTTCTCGTTAAGTAATAATTAGGATAATTACGATTTAAAAAAAAAAAAATAAATAAAGAAACGTTAATCATATGGTATACGTATATACATATATATATTCTGTATTCAATGTTATCCCGTTCTATGTGTATATTATGTATTATTATTATTATTATTATTATTATTATTATTATTATTATTATTATTATTGATATTATTATTATTAATATTATACCATAAATATACGTTTTATATTATAATATGTATACGCATAGTTAAATTCTAATTCTTTATTCTTGAATATATAAGTTTATTTTTATATATATGTATATATATATATATATATATATATATATATATATATATATATATATATATATATATATATATATATATATATATATATATATATATATATATATACTATATATGTATATCTCGTTTTAAATGCGTTGCACGTGATATGTATGTAGCTTGCCACATCCTTCCTCCTCCTCAGTCCTTCGTCTTCTTTATGTCTCCTCCTTTTCATCATTATTATCATCATCATCATCATTTTCTCGAATGAAAATGACTACTACTCGAATCAAAGTAATATAAAATTCAACCATTCGAATTATGTTCGAATGGAAATTTTTTCAAGTGATCAATTTTCTTATCGTATACTACAATTCCAGTTTTATTCCATTATTGTGATATTTTTTCTTTTTTTGTTTTACTTTTTTATTATTATTTTTTTTTATTTGTGTTTTTTTTTTCTATTTACTCTCTTTTTTCCTGTGTTTACTTGTATCAAATAACTGCAGCTCATATGTTAGCTTGACTTCAGATGTTATCTCTATCCTTCTC
This sequence comes from Macrophya annulata, assembly GCA_963924015.1. Lineage (NCBI taxonomy): Eukaryota > Metazoa > Arthropoda > Insecta > Hymenoptera > Tenthredinidae > Macrophya > Macrophya annulata. Next base: position 23,160,102 of record OZ001259.1, read on the forward strand.
TCTCTATCTTTCTCTTTTTCTCATCTGCAGTCTCTGTCTCGCCCTATACAAGTAGACATGTAAGTATATATATATATATATAAAATAATAATAATTTACTGTCGAAACGTGCCCTGATTTTTATCAGCCCAACACACACACAGAATATTATTATTATTATCATTATTTTTATTATTATTGGTTGTTCTTTTCTTACTTCCTCGTGTCCTTCATTTTTATACAATTTTTTTTTTATTTTATTTTATTTTGTTATGTTTTAAATCTTACCTTGGAGTGTGACGCGATCGATATATACATATACACGTATAGCTTTGATTATAGTATACTATGCTATGCTTAGCTTTATAATACAGTGTATAATAATGAAGTGTATCTAATTATCGTATTAGGAGAAATAAATTTTAATTAACAACAATAAAATATTTTTAAAAGAGAGAGGGAAATGGTGAGGGTGATGAAGAGGAAGAGGCGGGTCCCCCACACGAACGACGAACTGATGTTTATATGGACACGTTTGACCCGTACGCGGAGTAACTACTTGAGATAGCGTTGAAAATAAAATAACATATTATACAGTCTGAGTGGAGTATAATAATAATAATAATAATAATAATATTCATAAGCATAATATAATGTACCGATGATAGTTGTAATATTATTTTATTTATTCATTTTTAATCAATAATTTATTTATTCATCTTTAAGAATCGTATATATACAATTACATTATATTGTTTCATTTTGTTTTAACTTAAGCAAGTTGTTTAACTCCTTCCTTTTATTATTTCAATAATTTTTCTTGTTTTTAAAATTATCGTCGTAATTCCCGGATATATATATATATATATATATATATATATATATATATATATATATATATATATATATATATATATATATATATATATATATATATATATATATATATATATATATATATATATATATATATATATATATATATATATATATATATATATATATATATATATATATATATATATATATATATATATATATATATATATATATATATATATATATATATATATATATATATATATATATATATATATATATATATATATATATATATATATATATATATATATATATATATATATATATATATATATATATATATATATATATATATATATATATATATATATATATATATATATATATATATATATATATATATATATATATATATATATATATATATATATATATATATATATATATATATATATATATATATATAATTTATTAGATCTTAAATATATTTTATATGAAAAATGAATTTATATATATACTCATTGGAAATTTGGAGGAGAGGTTCAAGAAGGAAGGGGAAAAAAAGTATACGATCAAGGATGAGACTGAATCTTTTAGTATAATATTGTATATTTTTTTATATTAACAAGGTTTAAAGAAGGAAACTTTCTACGTCGCAATTTTCTATTTCCCATTTAAATAACATGGGAAATGTTCTTGTGGAACATTTCGATTTTTATATCTCAAGTAGTAATCTATTCAGAAAGTTTCTGCATAGTTACTTTTGTTTAAAATTAAACGATCTATAAAAAAGGTCTCTTGATATTTTTCGATAAATCTAACCGTTTCCAAATTGGTTATTGGTTATTAGCTGTAATCAATCGTGACTAACTTTGAAACAGTTAGATTCATCGAATTAACAGACCAAGAAACCCTTTTTTGTAGAACGTTCAATTTTAAACAAAATTAACTATCCAGAATCTTTCCAAATTGATTAGTAATCGAGATATAAAAATCGAAAGTGTACTACAAAAATTACTGCAGTTATTGTAATGAGAATGAAAAAATGTAAAAGCAAAAAAAAAAATTAATTTCTTGTTATTCGAAGGTGTAAATTTTTGCATCAAAATTTAAACAATAACGTATTTACATATTATATTATAATAATTATATTTACATATATACGTATGTGTGTATATACGTAGTAGCTTAAATTCCGGAAAGACTTATTTTTATTTTATATTTTGTATTCCAGACTCGCGCTCGCGGCTTTTTAGGCTGCATAGTGTCATACCATAGCTTAGGGCGTGGTATATTATAATAAGAACTGCAGTTTGATGGTATAGAGTGTCTCATGTATACTAGAGCCATAGGAAAATTACTACTGAACTCGAAACGCGCTTAGTTTAGTTTGCCCGATGCAGACAACGTCGACTACGACTCTCGACTATATAAACTAACCAACTTAAATGATATACTATAATGCACGCGTGTTACACGTGTTGTCTTGTTTTCGTCCGAGTATAATAATGATAATAATAATAATCAAACATTGGAGAAGTCGGCCTAGTTTTTTTTTTTTTTATTATTCTTCTTTAACGCCCCGTATACGTGTAAATCTGTGGTCATATATTATCTATACAACCAAAGTAAAGTGTCTAGATCTACCAAACGTATATTATATTGAATTTTATTCTTTGTCTATAAAGAAAAATACTGAGACTGATCAGACATGCAACGAATAACGGGTGGTCGTGCGGTTCATGGCAAAATCAACGGTATACCCATGCACAGATCCGAATATTTATACAGTCATGACTCGAAAATCGAATTATTTCCTCTACAAAAAAAAAAAAAAAGTAAAAATCAAAAATTTCCTTCATATATAATCACGAGATTTGACTTCCACGTTTGTTCGTACGGCGTGTATATATGTATTGCTTTTTGAATTTGAATGTATAGGTACCGTTGTACATATATGTATATTACATACATACATGTTTTCGATATAACATTTTTATATTATTTTTATTTTTCATATCAACACAGTTGTCAAAGATACGCGTGCAGGTTATCTTTCCTCTTTCTGTAAATATAGACTAATACTGCAGGTATATATACTTGTACTTACTCATGATATTATAGGACTTGAATATTATGATATAATAATATTATAAATTATACAAAATATATCTTTCAATTTTAGGGTTAGATATATATGTGTAGAGGGTATTTGGTTTTGATTTTTAAACAGGCTGATATTTTCCAAATCAGTAAAGATTTGAGAATATATTTCGGACAAAATTTAGAGGGTTTAAAAGAGGAAAGAAATTGGTTTCATTGGATTTTTTAATGGAAGCACCGTTTAGATTGGGGGTATGTCAAATTTGTTCTTTTAAATGGAAATCTGTATTTTTTTATTACGTAATTTTGTTTTATTTGAAAAATCAAACGACTCTTGTATGAAAGATTTCTTTGTGAGATATAAATTTTTTATGAAATTCAGCTGAACAAATAGAGATTTTTCAACTTTTAAGAACGTTTCACATTTAAACTATATCAAGCTTGGAAAATAGTTGCAAGAGATAAAAAGTACGTCATTTTATGAAAAGAATTTTAAAAAATAATTCCAGAATTTTTCTTCATAAATTTTTATTGCAATTTCGTTAATTGCGTGAAAAAGTAAAATTATTATATAAAGTGAAGAAAAATTATGTTATAAAAAAAATATACGTTTCGATTAAAAAAAATAAACAAAAAAATTAAGTTGACTTCGTCCTGACCTCGGCGACACCTCCACTAAAGAAAACTCCAGTAAGACCGACTTCCACATATATCTTTCCTCTTCTGAATCCTGAAACTTTTGTCTGTAATATTTTCTCATATCTCTTTTAGTTCGGGAAATAACGTCCTGATGAAATTAAAACCAAACACTCCGTATATTTTCGGTATTTTTCCTTTTTTGATTTTTGTATTTGAAATGATTATTTTAACTGAAAATTTTATACTAATTATACTACAGATCGTTGATATACTTTGATGAAAATCAGTTAAAGTGAAATTGAAAATTTACTACTAAATCAATTTTAATCCAATCATCATGGTTTTCACTTAAAAACGAACTATGTACCCTGACGATTTAACTTTTTACCGTATGATTAGATTAGGAGATAGGTATAAGATGTATAGGTACATACACACGTACATATATCAATTGACTATGATCCTCTCAGAGTCGATTGTTAGTACCAATACACACAATCTATTTTCTTTTACCTTTAAGATAGGTAGGTAGGTATAGGTATACGATGCGATATAGTTAGAGCCACGTGCAGAGCCACTGACTCAGGTAGGTACCTATTTTATATCTCATTAGCAAATGTATAATAGGTACGATATATAAATTGGCTGGTAAAATAAATAAAATTATATATCTATATAAAGGGTGTCCCAAAATTCGCGCACTCTTTGCATACCAGTGGATTCCTTGCGAAAGGAAAACAGGAAAATTTTACACATTATTGTCTTCGTCTTGGTAGTAAGGCAGGCGGCGATGCAGATTTTAGACAGACTTTTTTAAAGCTGCACGCTGATTGGTTCGTTGATAAATAAATTTTATAAGAAAGCTAAATTCTTACGGACTTTTTTGTATAGGGAATTTTCGACTTAATTTTTCAGAAGAAATCCGACACCCTGTATACATGTATATAAGGGGAAGAAGTTCGTTGCTGCTGCGGTGTAATTCGAGCCAATTTCGTCTCGTCAAAGTTCATTAAACTGCTGTCTATGCTATATATACTATATGTATATGTATATAACATAGATATTCGCACTCGATTTACAACCGAGTATGATATATATACATGTAGGTATGTATGTACAAGACGAATTGCAATATCCTGTATTAAAGTTTTCATTCGACATTGTAAATTGAGAAAATAATAGAAAATAAGTAAAGATAAGAAGAAGATACAAAAAGTGAATAAAAAATAACAAAATAAAAAAATTTATCCGAAGATATGAGATAATATGTATACATTTTGCTAATAAGGAAAACAAAATAAGGAAATCAACAAGAAATAGGAATAATTATTTTCCTTTTCCTTCTGTTCCTCTTTGCCAACTTGACATAATATCATTATAATTTGCTATAAGCTTCAGACTCGCTTGGTTAATTATTATCATTTTATACATAGACTATAGTATAGATATAGTCGATTTTTCAAAAGTTTTCTTCTATCATTATCTCATCAGTCTGACTTTGTATCATTTTTAATTATTATTTCAAATGATTAATTATTTGACTGGTCGATGGGATTATTAATCCATCGATTAAAACAAGAAAACAAAACAAAATAAAATAAAAATATACATATATATATATATATATATATATATATATATATATATATATATATATATATATATATATATATTTTTTTTTTTTTTGTTTTTTTTAAATGAAATAATCATTGTGTAGCACTTAGTAGAACGGTCGAGAATTTTCTCAACACTTCAATTACATATCCTAACTATGATATGTATACGTATATACGGTTACCGTAATTTATTGACAATAACGACGATCGACTGTATAACAGCTGTATCTGTATATCGTTATCATTTATATCTGAAACGCGGAAAGATAACGAAAAAAATTCTCATACGAGTGGTTTGGTTTATAATTGAATCGGTTATCGATATCCATCGTGCAATATCCTAATTTAAAACTAGTATCGTATCACAACTGAGAGTTACAGCTTGTGCTGCAGCGTATTCTAATACGGCCGGGGTGACGGGCGCTTATATAATAATAAATATATAATTATGTTAATATATAAATGAAATTAAATAAGTAAATAAATAAATAATTTTATTAAAGTGTAGATACTCCAGTGAGAATCGAGGAGGATATTAAAACGATAGAAAAAAAAAAATATATATATATATTAAAAAAAAAATAAAAATTTATATATCGAAATCAAAAAACCGACCGGCATCGCCAGGCCATTTTTTTTTATACATGGCAATTACTATAATTATATTAAAATAAATAATTTTTTATATACAAAAAAAAAAAAAAAAATTTACCTCATAGATATTAGTTAGCTTTGTAAGTCGGGGTAAGAAGCCCCACTGGATCTGACTAGTAAGACTGAGGTGGTGCCGGTACGGTGATATACTATCTCCGTCGATAAATCCGTCGATATTTATTTATATATATAAAAAAAAAGTCGAAAGAACCAAAAAAAAAAAAACGAAACGAAAAGAAAATTACTTAAAAAAGAGGGAAAAAAAAAAATTGATAAGATGAACTGGAAATCTCATCCAAACGATATCCCAATGAACGATACGGGATCAGCCGGAGTTACTTCAGGCTTTAATTATTCCTGTCAGGATAATCGTGCATTCAAAACATGCATCAGAGGGGAAAACTTATTCAATATGCGTTCAGGAATACAGAATCAGGTTTATGGTTGTCCTGTAGCTGGTCGTACAGCAGCAACAGTTACGGTAGACGTTGAAGATTTGGGACGTTGCTTTGAAGATCAAAATTCAGTTAATTATAATACCGTGGTTCAAAAAGGTAATGGGATTAAAGTGATCAGAGGTGGAATTTACAGAGGAGCTGCTGCTACTGCTGCTGCTGGTGTTAATCAGCAATTAAATACTGGAGTTGGAATATTTAACCGTAATCCATCGAGCGATAACAGCAAGGATTATTGTTATAAAATTAAAAATTGCAACGTTGCAACTGCGACTGTGAATGCAGTTTGCACCCCTTCCGAACGGACTTGGGTAAATATAAAAGAGGCTTTTGAAGAGGATGAAAATTTGAACAAAACATCGACAACTGAATTATCCAACTATTTTTTATCACATAATCAGAACAAAATGGCGAATCAACCATATGCGGAAATTACAACCAGTTATTTAACACCAGAATGGATCACCGGTGATAATCGGGAAGAATATAACGACGAGGGTTATTTTGGTAATTCTAATAATTACGACTCATCGTGGTTCCCTCAGGATCGTAGCGCTGAAATGGGATTAAATATTTCGTCAGATTCTGATGAAATACATAGACATGAAATTGCACAAAGTAACGAAACGTCATATTGTAATAATCATCATTCCGCGAATCAACAATTTAATTTGCATGAAAATAATCGGGAGAGATACCAATCTCGTTCTGTTTATAATTCAAAAAATAATCATTTTTGTACCGAAGATCAATGGCTGAGATGCCCGGCTACCCAATGTCCAACATTAAATGATAATTACAATTTTAATTCTTCACAACAATTTAACACGGTTCTTCCATGCATGGACCAGTCATCTAAATATCATTTTTATTACGGTGAAGATATCGGCTACCTCACCCCGGCTGAATACCAAAGATACGAAGAAGATTCACTGTGAGTTTTGATTGACGAAAATTTAATTTTTTCTTCCCCCCCCCCCCCCCCCCCCCCCCCCCCTCCCTCCTTCTCCTCCTTCTCCACCTCCTCATCCTCTAATTGTGTCAAGTCAGAGGAAATTTATCAATTCTTAGATTTACGTATAGTATCACTAACTCTTATGAGCTTATCTAACCAAGGAGGAAAATTCCTTTATTCCTTTCCAAAGTATTTATGTAATAATGATGTAATAATTGAATCAAAGTCGTTGTCTTCTTCATTACCGCAAATTCGTTTATACATATGTACTTCAAGTGAATTTATATTCGCATCGCATTATACGTTGTATAAAATTATTACCTATACTTAGTTTATTTAGAAAACTTATAATACGTGTAAATTAATTTCAAAACTATTTGTGTCAGTGTACAAAGAAAATCTGCGTCAATTATCGTATACCTGTATATACCTATTCAAATAATTTAATGGATATAATATAACACATATGTACGCAAAATCGATTACTGATTAAAATCTGCTACCATAGATCATTAAATGAATAAAAAAGAAGAAAAAAAAAAAAAAAATGAAAGGTTTAGTCTATACAATGAGACTATAACGGATACTGTATATCAGATAAGAACCTAAACAGCTATTGTTATAGTTAGAATTAATGACAATGTTTATAAAAAACCTTGAGGCTATATTGAACCTTGACCGTTTAATTTTATGTATACCTATAGAGAAAAACCGGAAAAAACAGAATCTAATACAAGGATATAAAATATATGTTTAATTCTTTGTCAGGTGAGCACTGCACCTGAGTTTTTTAATGTATTCAAAAATTTTGAAATAATTTTTTTTGCCTATCGTGAGAAAAATTTTTGTTATTAACTTGATATAAATGTATATACGATATATCTATTACAGATAAGGGGCAAGACATTGCAGCATTTTTTGTTTTAAACACAGGTTTGAATAACCAACTCGCGCGTTAGGTATATTACGTAATAAACCGAAAACGTTTATAGTAGTAGTCACGAGGTTTTATTATGCTCTGACCCAGATTGTACTAGATTCTAAAAAAAAAAAAAAAAAAAATTTTGTTTAATTTAAGAAAACTAAACGATCATACGTACCCATCTGCGTGGTATCGCCTCCTCCCCCCTACTTCGAGATTTCGTCAATTTTTTATGGATTGATAATAATTTATCCCCTTAAATATATATTTCCGTCAAAGTCTATCGTTTTATCGGTTATCACAGTTTATATTCAATTAGAGATAATTATTTCCATTCACTATGCAGATATATATATATGTATAGGTATATGTACTTATATTCTAAAGCATGGCAGTAGATTTCTCGTTATTTATTATACGCGGGGAAAGCTTTCGTGTCGATCGGGTATACCCTGTGGGGCCTATACATATAAGTATACCTTTATCAGTAAGGCTAAAGTGACATTAAATTGGCCAGATGTTTCACTTGATTAAATTCGAAAATTTAGTAGTTTTCCTTTTGCACAGATGGTTTAATATTTATATGTATATATATGTATATGCACATAAGTTTAAATACGTATTTGTAGATCACAGTCGGAACCCCCCCCCCCCACGTTCATGGGATATAATAATTTTTACTTTTATTCAGAATTAGGGTATATATTATATTCATGTAATAAACAATTTAAACTAATCAGACCGATTGTTTATCTTTCAGAAGTAATGAGAAACGAAAAGAAAAATCTCGCGACGCTGCACGATGTCGACGTAGTAGGGAAACCGATATTTTTACTGCATTGGGTAAGGAACTTCCAATTCCTGAAGAACAAGCCGAACACCTTGACAAGGCAAGCATTATGCGACTTGCTATTGCTTATCTTAAAGTTCGGACTGTCATCGACGCCAGTAAGTTAGACTAATAAAAATTTTACAATAATTAAATTTTTAACAATAATTTTCATAAAGGTTACTCAAATTATTCAAATATTTTACAGTTCCGGAGCCGTTGGCCAAATCAGAACCATCTCCTGATATGGACGGGCTATTCCTGAAAGCTTTGGATGGTTTTATGATGGTCCTTTCCAGCGACGGAGACATGGTTTATCTGTCTGAAAACGTCAGCGAATATCTTGGGGTTTCACAGGTAATGATCAATCATGATAAGTCAACGTATAGGAAAGATTTAAGATTTATTATGCTGTAGTGTTGTAAATGATTCGAGAATTTTTTAGTTAATTAACTTCTAATGATGATGAGAATATTTCTAACAAATAAAAAATTAATTTTCTTTTACAGATGGATATGATGGGTCAAAATGTATACGACTACAGTCATCCATGCGACCATGACGAACTTAGAGAATGTCTGCTGATGAAACCTTCCTCGATTAACGACGATAAACAGACCTGCAATTTATTCCTTAGACTAAAATGCACTTTGACTAGTAAAGGGCGCAAGGTCAATCTGAAGAGCGCTTCTTACAAGGTGTTTATAATATTCAAGTAGTTTGGAAATTTGTTTTTTAAAACAGGGAAAATAGAAAGCTCTGTATTTGTGTAGCTTGTTATTTTTTGAACAACAAATTTTCACAGAGCTTTGACTTCGATTTTTATATCTCAAGTACTGATCTACTTGGAAAAATTCTGTATAGCTATTTTTGTTCAAAATTGAATGCTCTAGAAAAAAGGTATCTTGATCTTTTTCGATAAATCTAACCGTTTCCAAGTTGATTATTCGTTATTAACGGTAATTAATCACGACTAACTTGAAAATAACTAAATTTATCGAAAAAGATCAAGAAGACTTTTTTATAGAGCATTCAATTTCGAAAAAAAGTAGCTATGCAGAATCTTTCCAACTACATTAGTACTTGAGATATAAAAATCGAAGTGTTCCACAAGAACATTTCCACCCACGTTATTTAAATGAGAAATAGAAAATTGCGATTAGTGACCTCTAAATATTAAAATTAAGATCTCAGATTTTTCGAAGCTGATTATTTGGTCATAAAGAAGGAGTTTTTGAAAGGGCCTTTTGAAAACAAAAAATGTTCGGTTTATTTGTCCTATGATAACGAATAATATATTGTTATTGAATAAAAGAAAGAAACTAATTTCGTTAATCTTCTTTTGTTGTCTTCAGGTAATTCATTGCACAGGACACATGGTGATAACTCCTCGTGATCTGTCAACACCGCCAGTACAAAGCGAAGACAACGAGGACAGTTCAGAGGCTAACGAAGAGTCCGATAGCAATGAAAAGCAAGAAAAAGGGACTGGGGGTTGCTTAGTGGTTGTTGGATGCCCTGTTCCACATCCTAGCAACATCGAAGCACCTCTAGGACGCTATACTTTCTTGTCTAAGCACAGTCTAAACATGAAGTTTACATATGCTGATGAAAAGTTAGTAAAATTTATTTTGTTTCTTTGTATTTTCCTTTATTTTGATCGGTTTGTTTCAATTTAAATATCGCTCTAAAGTTTGCTTACTATATTTAATTATTTCGGTATTTCAGATTGGCCGAATATCTTGGATGGGATACAAACGAACTGGTTGGTCAATCGGTTTTTGAGTTTCATCATGCTCTGGACAACCTGGTGTTAGACAAATCTTTCAAATCCTGTAAGTGATTTTATTTGTTATAATAATAAATATACTTTCATATCTAATTTCACTCAGCTGTGACTCGTTTTTTTTTTTTTTTTTTTGTTTTATCTTTTTCTCGATTTTTTTTTTTGTTTTTTCAAGTTTTGGATTACTTTTTCCACGAATACTCTCCACTACATTTATTAATAGTTTATAAGTCGAGTACCTATAATAAAAAAAAATCATAAAAATAAAAATAAATGAAACGTTAATAAATTAATAGAAGTTGAAAGGCAAGGCGTGTTTTCGGGTTCAAAGAACTCGTATAAAATAAAAATTCATCAGCTAAAAACATGGAATCATAAAATTCTGTGTAAAAAAAAAGAAAAAAAAAAGAAAATAGATAAAAATGGTTTCCTCTTGGCAAGTGGCCGAATTAATGTAAAAATCAAATACGAAAATTAAATCGATATTTTTTTAGTTTTTAGTTTGTATTTTTAATTATATGAATAATCTCTTACCGACGGAGTGATTTTTCACGTTGGTAATTTACCACCTCGTTCAATCTCTATCCACATATACTACATATACATATATTTTTTCTTTCAACTCTTTTTGACCACTCGAATAATATCTTTTAAACACGTTCTGAAAACGGCGGGGGTATCAGTTAATAATAGGATAATTTTTGGCAGCTCTTGGTTCAGTGACATTGTTCATTTAGTATATACGTACAAGGTGGCTCATGGTGAACGAGCCAGGCTAATATTTTCAAAACTAAGTAAGATAGAAGAAAATAATAGAGACAAAATTTGTATAGTTTCAAGAGGTACATTTGATAATTTTATGGATTTTGAATTTTTATAAAATCTCGTGGGGTTTTTATGAGGTAACTTTTATTTTTTAAATGGGAACCCTTATTTTTTTTTTTGTTTAGTCAAGATTCATAAGCTACACAAAATGTCTCACCCTATGTATAAAACCAGGGTTCCAGCCTTGGTCAGACTATTTTAGCTGCAATTTGTTGACGTTTCGTTACGTCATTTAAAACAGAGTGTCTATCTGTTTCTGTTTCTCTTTTAAAACATAACAACTAAACAAAAATCTTCGATAATTTAACGAAAAGTTGTAATTAAAAAAAAATATATATATATAAAAAATATAAAAAAATCGGATTTTGAATCGTCCGTTCGTTTTCTTTATATTAGGCTCAAAGAATCGTTTATTTTTATCGTTACAGGAAAATAATGCGGAAATTTTTTTATTTTTTTTAATTCTTTTTTTTTGCCTTACAGTCGAAAGAAATAACACCTTTTCATTATACCGAGCTACCTAACAATCTAACTCATATAATCGGAGGGTAGAAAGTCTCTTTTATAACTTCCCCCCCCCCCCCCCCCCCCCCCCCCCTCCCCTCCCCTCGTATCTTTCTGAAGAAATTTATGGCAGAAATTATATTTCACGTGTTACGAGGCTGTAAAAAAAATTTTTTTTTTTTATTTTTTTTTTGTATATCATATGTATAATATTCTGCTTCAATAAAATAAGGAATTTTTCTAATATGAGCCAGACTTAAAATTGTTTATTATTGGTTCTCATTTTTTCTTTTTAATTTTCATAATAAAAATCTTTGTACATACATCGATTCAATCTTTCTTTCTCTTTTTTTTATGTATTCTTCTATTTAATTATTTTTTTTAAATTTATTTAATCCTTCTATTTTAATTTTTCGGACCACGTCCTTCGAGATGGGCGCGTCCCTTAGTGTCCTCACTAGCTCAGCCTTAGTAGACGCTCGCTATTTCGTTTCTAACTGGAATAAAAACTCCGTTTCCCTTAACTTCTCGACGGAAAATCTGGACAGTATATCAGTCAGGGTATCCAATCATCATGGAAATTCTGAAACCATGCAATTCTTATGAAATTTGATACTCTCTGAAAAAAAAAAAAAAAAAAAAACTGGAAATCTCAGGGAATCTCATCATGTATCTGGAATTTTCTCAAACTTGATCTTAAATTTTCGAAAATTTAGTGGAATTTAAAAATTTTTCTTGACAAGCGAATGCTTCTGGCTTCGAAAAGCTTTTTTTCAATTTTGGAATCCTTGCAATTTTTAGATTCATTAACAAACAATTTTTTCGGTGAAATTAGGTACTCGAAAAATGTCTATGTAGTTCATTTTTACAAGTTTTGGTGTTAATTTTATTATTTTTGTTAAATTCGTTAAAACTTAAAAATTTATGATACATATTTGCATTGGATAAATTTTTTTCTAGTAATTTTTTCGAAAAATTTCGTACTTTAATTTCACCTGCACTAAAATTTTCTGTCTGCATGGAAAACCTGAAGTTCTAAGATAATTTGGAATTTAAAAATAACTGGACACCCTGATCAGAGCTAGGGAATAGTAGATTAGGATATCGCAATATCCGTCTCTTCGTATTCATTTTACGAATTACTAATCTTAAAAAAATTTTACGTTCTAATTCATAAAAAAAGGTTCTTCGTCTCTCGTTTTTGAATTACGTTGAAGATCGGATTACTTTTCGAAAAGACTGTAGGTAGGTAGGTTGGTAGGTATTATGGCCCACGGTTGAATCAGATATACGCCGTAAACCCTCGGGATAAACCGCGGCGCTGGTCTGAGTGCGGGTGGGTGCAAAGATCTGCGATCGCTTGTCCTCTGCACAGCAGTATAAGGAAAAGATGTAACAGCTTTACGTATATACCTAAGATAGAAGTAAAAAAAAAAAAAAAAAAGAGAGAAAAGAAAAGTGAAGATACAGCGTAGTTTTCGCGCTGTTGGGTTTCGTGGTCGGTCCAGCTCTCGGGGGGGCGAAAATTAACTTTTGATTTCCGCAGGACGTCGTAAAATTCAAACGAATCAGATTTTCATCTCGCTGCGCGGTCGTAAACTCGAAAAAAGAAAAACAGAAAGACAGAAAGAGAGAGAGAGAGAAAATGAAATGAAATAAAAGAAAGAAATAGGACATCTCGGTAGGGATGTGTCGTCGACGCTGGTCGATGACCGCAGCTCTCTATGTGGTCACACTATAAAAGAAAAACACACACACGTATACTCAACGTGTTTTCGCCACCTTTGAGATAAAAGGAAAATCTGCGGAAGAACAAAAATCCATTACGAATTTTAATGTATTTAGTATGGTCCAATTCTTGTATAGTTAAAATTATCATTTTGATATTATTTTTATAGTTGATGACCGTGAGGATTTAATTCAAGCGCAAAATATACATATATAGGGGGGGGGGGCAAAGAAGACAGAAAAATATTGCAGGGACTGAAAAAATTTAATAATTTCTCATATATTTATATAGCGTAAAAATTTTCGAATATTTCACAGTGTTCAGCAAGGGTCAATGCGAGACTACAGCGTATCGTTTCTTGGGTAAAAAGGGAGGATATGCTTGGGTTGTGACACAGGCTACTCTGATCCACTGCGCTAAACAGCACAAGCCGTTGTCAGTCGTCTGCGTTAATTACATCTTAAGGTAGGATTCTAAAAATATTAATTTTTATCATTTTTGTTTTTCTTTTCTAGCTTTTGAAAATTTATTTTATTTTATTTTCTATACATGAATATCGATACTTGTATATGTATGTATGCATAGTGATTTTGAATTTGACATCGTCGATGGAGCTGCAGCCCCCCCCCCCCCCCCCTGCCCCCCTTATAAACAACAATCAAAAATTTTTCTTTAAATTTTATTACTTTTATTATCATTATTATTATTATTATTATGTTCGTCGAAATTCCAGATAAAACTTTGAACCGTAAAAAATTCTTGTACGACGATTTTTCTTGGCCGTCTTCCATCGTAATTGATTTTTTTTTTTTTTCTTTTGCATGTATAAATAAGTCCGCGTGATCTCTTGCAGGATATTCGATTATTTTATTTCTATTTTTTTTTTTTTTTTCTTTCTTTGTTGATTTTGATTTTTCTTTTATTCGACTTTTATATCAACCGAAATATTGTTTAAATAAAAAAAAAAAAAAAAAAAAAAAAAAAAAACGGTGCTTATTATTATTTGGTTAAAATCGATTTCTGATTAATTTGCAATCGCCATAATTGCCCCTCTCTGAAAACCCTTTGAACCAAAATAAAAAAAAAACAGTAAAAAAAAAAGGTACGTAAATATTTGAATTTATTAAATTATCATTAAGACTGTGATTATATACAAATCAGGGACAATCGGCGGTTTCCTCCCGGTTTCATATATATGAATATTTTTTTTTTTTTTTTTTTTTTTTTTCACTGAAAAATTAATTAACCGCTGTGCAATATGATTATATACCCGCAAACCGATTAAAATACATAAATGTACAATTATTATAAGACGGTAAGAAATTACACTACTATAATATATCTGAATTTTTTACATTACTTTCTAATTTTTTTTTTTTTTTTTTGGTTTTACTGTAAAATTTAAATATAATGTAAAATTTATATTATATATACGTTTTTTTGTTATAGCATCGCTCAATTATTTAGAGATGATATTATACACATATTATTACTTCCCTCGTAAAAAAAAGAATAACCTCCATGCTGTGATTATATATATTAGAAAGAAATTTTTTTTCTTTTATTATTTATTTGATACAATTGTTGAAATTTTTGAACACGAAATTTTCACATCGTGAAACGGATATATGGGAGATCGAAAAAAAATTTCAATCGATCATTAAGTACCTATACGTATACCTACATAAAATATTTTAACGATGATTATAATTACGATATATAAACGCGATATGCTGTTAGAAATCTATACACCCTACCTTATAATATTATACGTTTCGAATACTATATAAGTAATAAGCTTTGTAAATGTGTCAAAGGCCGGTCTGAATAATTTATTATCTTTTCTAACATTATCATTAGTTTTTATTTAGATATTTTTTTGTTTCTTTTTCTTTCTAGGTCTTTTTCTTTTCTGTTTTTTTTTTCATTTTTACGAGCATTCGTTGTACTCCTCTTGCATTCACAAAGCATACACGTTTAATGATCCTAATTACCACGCGTTACCTGTCCTCCTCCTTCTCCTTATTTCTTCGAGTAACTAAAGAGAAAATATTTCTTACGCTTCGTGCATTGTAACACAGTTATCAATATTTAAATTTATAGTAAATATATAATAGAAGTTTTATTACATATGAACAAAAATTTTTTCGACTTGTATTATCCAAGTTTATTTTATTAAAAAAAAAAAAAAAAAATTCTTTTCTTTTATTTTTTCTATTGAATAAGAAATCAAATTTTGCTACAAATTTTCTATACGCATAAAACTGTAGGACGTTGAGAAATTTTTAACATATGCCATATGAATTTTGACTAACTATATAATTACGATATACGGATAAGGTGATGTCGATTTTTAAATACTTGTCACCTGTTGCTAACCGACGTTCCTGAATCGAATCATAATTTAATTCAAGTAGGTGTACATACGTACACTGTACAATATACGTTCAGAGTTTCACTGACGAATTTTAAACTGTTCGTACCCTAAAATAGCCAACCGAAGTTATACCAAGTTTTAAGTTGGCAATAACCATGTTAACTTACTCGCTATCTTCCATCATTGCGACCCTCAAGGTAGGCATTGCCAACTTAAAACTTGGTAACTTCGGTTGCCTATTTTAGGTGCGACAGTTTAAAATTCGTCGAGTGTACAACATACATGTATTTAACTATATATATCGTCAAGTCTGATCGTAAGGTATACGTAATGCCGCGAATTCTTTTTCTTTACTTTTAGTTCGTATCTTCCGGTGTTTAACATTCCGCGATTATTTAATCCTTCCTCTTTTTTCTTTGCTTTTTGCGTCATATGACGACACAGTTGCACGGACCTTGCTCAAGGATCGTGAACCGTTGCGTCACGTAGGTGTGCGCTCATAAACCGACCAATGAGAAACGAGGATTTACATTATATAGTCAACGAGACCGAGCGGTACACGTTCAGTTCAAATCCCGGCGCCGCGCCGAACTCCGAGCAAGTAACATACGTATTAATTCCATACATACATAGTTAGAAGGTAATTTACGTCTAGTATTTACGAAGTGACAACAAAAACGGGCATTTTTAATCCTGAAAATTTTCGTGTAGTATTCTTGGGTGTAAAACGAAGATAAAAAATCAAGTTTGCAGCCACTTTAAAATTTTTTTAGGTTCAGACTTTGGTTTACTGGACTATTTAAGTGAGAAATAAAATCGCGGTATGTGCAGAAGAATATTAACAAGAAAAGCCAAACCTGTCTTATAGCGGTTTGCAGTAACGTGGTACGTAGGGTTCACAGATTACGCGAGAAGAGAAGATCACAAAACAGAAGAAAATAAACACTACAGAGTAGTAAAGGGTTTAGTAAATTGAAGATACATATATATATATATATATATATATATATATATATATATATATATATATATATATATATATATATATATATATATATATATATATATATATTTAACGCCGGGGGACTTAACCCTCCTGCTAGCTATAACACGTATAAGGTATAACTACGGCGTGCGGACAGTTACAATAAATTCAAGTTTATAAGACAGGGAAAGGGCGTGTGAGACGACCGACACCCCCAGACTTCACGGACGAAATAGATCGGAGAAAATTAACACAATTGAATTGATCATGTCATACATATCGCCCCTGCATGTATGTACGATATTAATAAAGAGGAATATACAACAGATAGGAAGAAGAATCATTATAAGATATAAATTTTTTATTTTTATATATCTATTTTTATTTTCATTTGTCAAATGTAGGAGTGAACGGAAATTTATTTTCCTCTATCGCGGTAATATGTATACTATATAACTATATATACATATATAAAGTGTACAGTATTATTTCCATCGTATTTCTCGTCTCGCTTAATTTTCCGTGGCTCCTTATTCCGGTGGCTTCCGTCTTTATAGTCGTTCAACTTTACGAGACTAGAGTTTCCCCACTTTTCCGTCCTCGTCGCAGAAACTCTACGGAGTGCGTTCACACCGAGCAAACCAAGCAAACGACAGATCAGGCAGGCGCGAGTCACGATCCTCGGACTTACTATCTACCTACCTCTACCTCCGAGAGTAGGTATCGATCCTCGCGTCCCTTTCGTTGTACGATCTTCTCTCTCTCTCTCTCTCTCTCTTTCTCTTAAATGCCGGAATTTATTTTCCGTAAAACTATACACAGATAGTTGGATATATATATATATATATATATATATATATATATATATATATATATATATATATATATATATATATATATATATATATATATATATATATATATATATATACACATACACTTTTCAATGAAGGGGCAAAACTAGGTATCTACAGACAAACAAAAATTCGCGGCGTAGAAATTCGGAGTAATTTAATTACTGTCTTATTTTCCCCTGGCAATATATTTTTTATTTTTTGTCCGGAGTGTCAAAATTAATCACCCAGTTCCAATTTTTTTTCTAATTGAAACACAATTATTTAGAATCATGAGTATAGTTACAGCGGGAGTTTTCGCTCAGCTGTCCTGTTTTGCCCCGCTCTTTTCCTAACTATATATATACACCTATGTATACATATATATATATATATATATATATATATATATATATATATATATATATATATATATATATATATATATATATATATATATATATATATATATATATATATATATATATATATATATATATTTTATTTCTCAAAGTTGTTTTTACCAGACTGATATTATAGTCAACAGCCGTGTCTTCGTTATATCTATATCCTGAGAAGAAGATTTGCAGATATTCAATTCGAGATCGTAAAAAAAACTGTTCTACGGGAGAAACACTAAGTTATATTATATAAAAGTTGAGAGTAATGTCTACGAATAACAAAAGTTTTTCTTCTTTAATTTGATTATTATTTTTTCTTTTTCTTTTTCTATATATATGGTACATATATATATATATATATGTATACATATATACATATTATATACAGTTTTTTCGTAATTGCCCTTGACCCTGCACATCTGCAGCACAGAGAGTATAGGACCATGTTCCGGAAGGGACGATAAAAGGGAAGAAGATATTTAGTTCGAAAATATCAAGCCGCGTGTGTAGGATATATATATATATATATATATATATATATATATATATATATATATATATATATATATATATATATATATATATATATATATATATATATATATATATATATATATATATATATATATATATATATATATATATATATATATATATATATATATATATATATATATATATATATATATATATATATATATATATATATATATATATATATATATATATATATATATATATATATATATATATATATATATATATATATATATATATATATATATATATATATATATATATATATATATGCATGTGAGACCCGACGATGGGCAATGGGTGGGTTTCGCGGCCTAAATAATTTCCTCTCTTTCTCTCCATCTTTATCCCCCTCTGTCTCTCTCTCTCTTGCTCTCTCTTTCTCTCACTCGTACGCTAGTTCGCCCGCTCGCTCCTTCCCCTCCAACCGACTCCGTCCCCCCACTTCCATACTCGTCCTCGCTAACCCCTCTTCTCCCCCCTGCCGTACATCCCGAAGTCCCGTTCGTGACTACGGAACACTCTCCCTCTCAGTCAGGGGGCACGACTACGCCGGTACGAACACATCGTCCGTGCGAGAATCGAAAATCTTAACCCATAAAAAACTAATCTAAATACCTTTACGAATATCAAGTAATACCGGGGAGGGAATTATCCTCGTTTTAAAGCTAATTTTTCTTTTTCTCTCTCGTTTTTTTAACTGCTATTTTCTATTTTTTTTTATTATTTTTTTATCATTCTGATTATCTGTTTTCTTTTTTTCTCTTGTACCTTTCCGATCATCCGCCCTGTAATAATAATAATAATAATAATAATAATAATGATAATAATAATGGGTACAATATTTATAATCTATCGAAAGTCATGATTGTGTATGTATTTGGTTTTTTTTTTAAGTTTATTATACACACATGACTGTAAGCACACGATTTAATGATTATATATTTGTGTAAAAGATTATTTGAACTGTTCGATAATTGAAAGAAAAAAAGGAAAAAAATTGAAAGAAAATAAAATTAAGATTACGTGTACAAGAGAGAAAAAGAAAAAAATTAAGAGAAACTATAATAATAACGAACGAGGGATGTTTTAATTCGTTGTTTATGTGACTAAACATTACATCATATATACTGTAATAAACATAAACTCCTGCGGGCAGGAGAGTGTATGTGTATGTATACTACATGGTATACTACACCTATCCTACCTACGTAAACTTAAAATGAAAAATCCCTTAAAGATTGAATTTTAGAAATGAAAAACTAGGTACATACATACATAATATCTTATCAAGTAAAATTCATGCAGGGGGGAAAATATAATATAACCATATAGGTATTACATACCCAATATACAGAGGCAACGATATTATAACTTATAATCGTGAATATAACTTAATAAGGTGAAGGAAAAGAAAAGGCAAAGAAAAAAAAAAAAAAATAATAATAATAAAGAGGGATATATTTGTTTTTGTGCAAATAAATTTATATCACACATTGATGATAATATAGTGATTCGATATATGTATGTATGTAATAATAGAAATTCGGGGGAAAATATTAAAGTTTTTAAGATCAAGTACCGAGTATCCTAATTAATACGAGTGTTATTATAGAACAAAACGCGCAATGGGGTTTTACGGTTTTCATTTACGTACCACAACAAGTAGACGTAAGTTTTATTATGCAACATTAATTGATATTATCATTATTATTATTATTATTATTATTATTATTATTATTATTATTATTATTATTATTATTATTATATATTCACATTCATTTTCAAATGTATGTATATCTATATACAATATATATACATAAATACATGATTATTTACGTAATTCGTTATATAAATAAGAGCATTGAAAATATGTATGTCGTTCAATCGGTTCCTTGAACTTGAGAAAGAAGAAGAAGAAGAAGATAAAGAAAAAATAAATAAACAGGGGAGAAAAAAAAAAGACAGTTATTTCTGTTTATGAGATACAGAGAGAAGTGGATATATACATAGAGTTATTTATTTATCGTATGTATATATATATATCACTTTCGTTCGTTCGCGTTCCTCCTCGTCGTCGTCGTTGTCGTCGTCGTATAGAGGTAGGATACCTATATTTAGAACGAAGGATAAAGGCTTGTACTTCTCATTCTCAAGACACGAAACAACTACTAGTATAATATTCCTGTTTCTTCTGTCCTTAGACAATATTAGATAGAATTATACATAAGTAATATACTTAAAATATAAAAATATTCTATATATATATGGTATAAATATATATTTATAAGTATAATTATCAATAATGAAAATATTTCTAAAAACTTATATATCTAAATTTAATCATTTTTAAATCTAACAAAATAGAAGCTAAACATTTTACATTCATATATTTACACCTATACATACCTACCTATACTTGTTATAGTTAAAAAAAAAACAAAAATCCTCTGAATTCGTACGGCTGCAGATTTAATATACATGTATAACGCAATCATTATTTCTTATATTATGTATTCGCGGAATACCTGTAGATTTTATGATGATTATAATAATAATATCTCTATAATCTTTTAGTTTTTCAACATGATAAAAAAAAAAAAGAGAAAAATTTCAACTCTGATTATCTTCAATTAGCTTTTTCTTTCGTTCTGCTTGTGTACAACATATATAAGTACCTATAGGTATATAATTAATAATTTCAACCGCTTATTTTAGCCTGTGTTCTTCGAGGGATTTTTTTTTTAATTGCAACAATTCTGCAGGGGAATATAAATTTAATCGATTATATTATACAGGTGCTTTTTTTTCTAATTTTTTTTTTTCAACATATATACCGGGATCGATCTACGTCACCCATAAGGGTGTGTCCCCAACTTTATTACACTTTAACAATTCTCTTTTTCGTATATGTATGTGTATATAGACTTGGATCGATTCGGACTAGTTTCCCACCTGATTTATCCGCTGTTAGGTAAATTTGTTTTTTTTTTTTCAATTTAATTTAATTCTCTTTGACTTTTGTTATTCTCAATACGAATAAATTCAGTCTTCTGCTGCAGTCGCTTATATCTTGATGTATATAATATCTATACACATATATCTATAACGATGTAACCAAAAGGAGGGAAGAAACACACTTCCTTGTATAGTTGACGTAGGTTAGGTTCGTCTCGCCTCGTCTCGTCTCATTTCGCAACGCCTTGAGTTGACTTGCTTTTTCCAAATTCTCACATCACGATCTCATTAATCACGCGAGATAATGGTAAACTCTTATACAGTAGTTTCCTTTACCTATATCTATACAGTAATATCAACAACGTTTATCAAAATCTCTAAACGTTTACCTTTAACATAAAAAAAAAAAAAAACTAAGGCAGAGAGAGAGAGAGAGAGAGAGAGAGAAGAAAAATTATTATTAGAGTTTGTTTCTTTTCTTCTTTCCATAATTGTTTTTTTTTTTTTTTTTATTGTCTTTTTATGTATCAAATTATTTATTTACTTATTTATTTTCGTTTTTTTTTTTTTTTTTTTTTTCAAATTCTTATTCAGCCTAAGAGAAAAAAAAAAAAAAAAAAAATTGACGATTTTATGTTGAATTATAATATAAAACTATAGGGGCCAAGGTCATTTTTCCGATCGTACATATGCAGGTTAGTTCGTCAGCTGACGACGATGACGACGCGACGTTGTACAACACGTTTCATTCAGCCGTAACTTCCCCTGCAACGGTCTTCGGAACCCTCAGGTTCAAGGGTATAGATGGTAGGGATTTTTAGGATAAGGTTATAGGTACGCAAGCGCGATATGCGCGGGAGTAAAACCTTGGAAGGTTGAAAGCTCTCTCTGGTCGATATACACACTACCCCTCTCCCCCTCTCCTTCTTCTCAGTCGGCGTTACGTACCCTCGACGTCTGAAAAGCGGGGAGTCGGGCTAAATCGAAACCGAAAGCGAACGTGAACGCCAAAGCGAAAGCGAAAGCCTAGGGTATAACGACGAAAGCGAAAATTTCTCCATCTCTCTGCTTCCCTCCCCACCCCCACGATCCGGGAATCTTGCACAAGCTACAATTATATTATACCTAACGTATAGACACACACATACACACCCTTGTGTATACTTATACTTATAGTCAGCGTGCTATAGCTTTCATTATTTCGTAGATATTGCGGTACATCTATAGGTATACGATAAGAGCTTTTATTTTTATGGTCAGACACGCGCGAGGTCTTGGGTTTATTGCGTGCACCTATATAGGTATACAATATATAGGGTATAATAGAAGTAAAAACAAGAAACAGCGATTCTCTGATTTGTTGGTTTTTTTTTTTTTTTTTTTTGAGAAATTAAGAGCTTTTTTTATTTTTTCACAATCGCAATTATTATTACTATAATAATAGGGAAGTGCGGGGCGAAACGGGACAGCGCTAAGCGAAAAATGCCACACTGTAACTATACCTATGATTCTAAATGATTGTGTTTAAGTAAAAAAAATTAAAAAAAAAAAAAAAAATTGGAACTGGATGGTTAGTTTTGACATTTCGGAAAAAAATTAAAAAAAATAAAATAAAAAATATCGTCAGGGACAAAATGGGACAGTAATTAAATTGCTCCGAATTTCTACGTCGTAAAATTTTCCTTTTTCTGTAGATTACTAATTTTTGCCCCGTCATTGAATTCTGTCTTTAAAGATCTATATTGCTTCGGAAATAAAATATTTTCAAAAGTTATGAGTTATCGAACGTGTCAAAAAACTACATATTTCAAATAATTTCGAAATTGTCCAATTTTTTCCGGCTCTAAACTTCTGAATTTAAAACGCTATGTTGCTTGAAATACTCAAAATTGTTTCAAAAACGTTATATTTTAAACGGTTTCGTTTAATTGTCTTGTAGAAACACAATTTTTACAATAATTTTCGGGCGTTCTATTTTTTCCCATCAATACCTACATCACGACCTTCTGTCCCGTTTTGTCTCACCGTCCCCTACTGATATATATATATATATATATATTATTAAAGAGAACATAAATGAAGCCTGCTGTCGATGCATCGCATGATATTAATTATCTAATTTTTGTTATCTTTGCTTATGTATACATATATATGTATGTATGTACGAAGTTGGCCAACTTTGATATACAAGATTTAAAATACAAAAAAAATAAAAATAAAAAATAATAATAATTTCAGTAGTATGCATTGCATACATAATAGTAATTACGTGTATATATAATATATACACATGCATAGGTACATATATGAAATCTCAAAGTTTAGTTGATATGATCGTTGTCAGCTGTGACCCCGAATATTATATACCTATAAATATGTACATATAACTTTTAGATAAATACACGTACAATAAAGTACATTTACTTATATGACAATTATAATTGAATGCAACAAACGTGATGTGTATATGTAATCATATGTATGTTTATCCCACGTGTAGGAAATATACTCGATAGTATAATAATGTCAAAAAGATCTGATAGTGATTTTGTAATAACAATCATGATCGTATATAATGCGTATATATGTAATTATTATTACGTATTTAAATTCAAGTATACACATGTATTCTATGTATATATATAGACTCTTCGGTTATAACACAAACAAACAAACAAACAAGCAAACTCATATAAGATACTTGCTTCGTGTATATTATTGTTATTATTGTTACACAAGTAATGGTCGAATTACATGTATATATATACATATAGGAATGTATATGTATATGTATATATATATATATATTAATCCGTCGTAAGTGGTATTAAACATTTACAAAACATTTTTCTTAACTAACTTTGATTAGAAAATCATGCCACTCGTTGTCAGCAAGTCAGAATATGTAGACATATACAATATATCTACATACATACATATATCTATATTACAAGTTGTGCGTAAGTTACACTACGTAGATACTACATATCCGCGTACGAAGACGTAATTGTCACTTTTAATCGTTTAACAGTTTTTGACATCGATGATGAGTAAAAAATATCTTACTTTTTTCCCTTTTTTTTTCACTTTTTTTGTTAATTATTTTATACATAGAAATTCATATAACAGCGATTTATTTAATCTGACTTGAATTACGATTCTGCAACTATATATATATATATATATATATATATATATATATATATATATATATATATATATATATATATATATATATATATATACATATACCTATATACTTCTGATTTGATTAAATTAACTCGGATCTTCTCAAACGATAAAAAAAAAAAAAAAAAAACTTCATTGAGAAGAAAGGTTGTTCACTGTTACATCTTATCCTATCCTCTCTTCTCTTTTCTTCTCATCTCGCATCTCATCCTATCGAAAAGAAATTCAATTTGTCGGCGCACTATAAGAATTTCATTTCCCGAATTTCCTACTAGGTACGTATATATAATATAACTGCAGTAGGAGTTTTTCTCTCTTTTAACAGTTACGTGTGTCATTCTGTCTACAGAGAAAAAAAAAAAAAAAATAGAATAAAATAAAAAAATGATCGTCTTTATCATAATTGAATCAAAAACTTTTATCGGTTATAGATATTAATAGAAGAGATAAGAAATGTCGAGTAATATTCCGAGGGTATAACAATAGAGGAAAAATGTAAAAAAAATAAAATAAAAATAAGAGAAGAAAGAAAGAGAAGAGAAAAAAAAAACCTAAAAACCGATTAGTGCATTCGTATCCTAGCCCGAGCTACGGTTGCCAAAGGATTAAGATTGGGATTTCGTCGATAAAGAACCCATCGAATTATATTATATTGTATTGTAATACGATTCGGTATATATGTAGGTATATAAAAAATCTTATACCTATCTATAATATAGATATATAATATATACACATATTATATAGCACACTTCAATTGCTGCGTAACGCGTGTTATAGAATTATCTTTTCGTGATTATGATTCACGGTTTTTTTTTTGTGCTATATATCGTATGATAATGCAATATATGTATACGATATGTATGATATCTATAATGTCTCCGAATTATACGAAGACCGAAAATTTATAGTCATTATCTTACTCATACCGATATTGTCTTCAGAGATAACAATCAAAAAAAAATTTTTTTTTTTTACATTCAAACTCTATTTTAGCCATTTAAAAATTTTTCGGTCAGGTACTGAATTTAATTTTTTCTTTTTTACTTATATACTACAGTATGTATAGTTTAATGGGCAGCAATTTTTAGAACCCACTTGTTACCTCGTTATTCAACACGCAACACGTACATACGCAGATACTTTGCTCTTCTCGGTCGTTCGTATAATTTGTAGTCATTCTTTTCTATAACAAAAAAAAAAAATAAATAATAATTATTATTATTGAATAACAAAATAGAAGAAAAAAAAAAGAAAAAAAAACTAGAATAATGAACCTCGTTCAAATTTAACAATATATATATATATATATGTATACACATATTATAAACGACATTTACTCCCAAACGAAGCAATTGGGGGCAAACGGCTTGGGTCGTCTTGGTTAAGGAAATTGATGGTGCAAATTACTTGACTTATTTATACGGTCGAATCGTCTCGTTGTTCTCGCGCTCTCTACTTGTTCTGCTTTTCTTATGTATGTATGTAACTATAATATGCGTTAGTTATTTAGTTTCAGCTTTAAATCAGAAAAAGAAAATAAAATGTCGTTTAAAGGGTTTTGTCATAAAATTAATAACCTGACAAGCACAACCACCACCACCACCACTACTACTATTACTACTACTACTACTAAAATCAGGGTTCGTAAACAGTGTGAAATACTCGATAGAAAGAGAAAAGCAGCGAACCCTACTGCACTACGTACTACAAGATTGTAAATAAATACCTACATCGATTAGTCTCGTTATCCCGTATAGATGAGATAGAATAAAAGTTATTCCCGCCTGCGGGGCAAAGTTTTATGCTGTACCTACGGGAGGCTGGACGTATTTTTAACGAAGTTATTTTCGGTTACTGCCAAGAGACATCCGACGCTGCAGCATGGCGATCTTTCTTCTCTACTTTTCTCTCTCTCTCTCTCTCACTCTCTCTCTCTCTTCTCTCTTCTCTTTAGAGTAGCTGTACCGAGAATTCTTCTCCGCAGTCCTTAGTATATTATATACTTGACTAAAAGATTCACTAAACAACTGACTATCGTCAATCTTGCGTAACGATTTATAATAGGGATGTATAAAATAATGAATATTTTTATCTCCAACGTTTTGGGTGAAGATTAATTGATTCGAATCATGAATTCGTAGTCGTTTATATATATACACGTCTTAATTTTATAGGTATATGTGTAAAAAGAAAGAAAGAGATAGAGAGAGAAAGAGAGTGAGAAGGATGAGCTTGTAATCTTAAAAATGATTTTTATCTCACTATACCATCACGCGATCCACCGATGATTTTCTCACGTTGTCAAACCGTGCACCGTATATCGTATTTGATATACGGTGATATCTTTATGTACGCAGAGGTGTTAGAGAAAAATACTGCAACAATTATTTTTTGGAAATAAGATAAGAAATAGGAAATTAGTTATATATAGCTATACAGATGGAAATGAGAAAGAAGAACCTTGACGATTTTTCATTATTCATATAACGCGTGTTTGTTTGAAAAATGCAGAATTTCGGATGCAGAAAATATATATATAAGGCTTGGTCACATTGAATTTATGCAAATAATATAATAGTTATTATTATTATACATACGGTTCTCAGATTATTTTATCTGAAATGAAAATTATGTAACTTTACGCGTATATATGTAATATATGTATAATGGAGACTCGTGGTATTACTAGGTATGAGATACACGCGGTAAACACGTGCGTGTATAACTTATACATATTATATGCATATATACACAGACGCACGAAATTATACTTAAACTATTTACCTAAATCCTTTTCGATCTTTTTTTTTTTTTTTTGTTTTTTTTTTTTTATATATCTTACTTTGAATTTTATGTATTCGTAAAACTGTACAAACGACTCAAGTATTCGCCTATACGTACTATATGTGTAGTTAGAAATTAAAATGCGAGTGTCTACGTTGTACAAGTAGACGATAGGTATTATATAGTAATGGGTTGTGTATTATAAGTATAATTATAAGTATAATGCACAACCATTACTATATGTATAATACCTACATAATATGAAAATCTCCATAACCAGTTGCACCGGTGATAAATTTTTTGGCAAATTTTATTTTATTATTATTATTATTATTATATTTATTTTCTTATATTTTGTCGTTTGTTTTTTTAATTTTTTTTTTTGTTATTTTTTTTCTCTTGTTCATTTTATTACCCGTATAGGTATTATAAACGTGGGTATTATTGGGAGCTGGGGGCGAGGTATCCTGAAATAAATGTACGTGTATAGGTAGTTGCAGACGCGACGAGTAACACGTAGACCGAAACGAAACCAGAGAACTGAGAACCGCGTGAGCCGCGAGGCGCCCCCGCGTCAATCATACCGTATGATCAATTTTGTAATTCCGAGAATCGCGCGTGACGGTCTCTGATCGTCGAACCCTTTCTACCGGTGTCTACCTGACCGCAGACACGCGGAGTTTCAGCCTCTCCCTCCTTCTCTTTCTCTCTCTCTCGTTCTCTTTCTGTGTTCTCATCGTAATCACATTTTTTCTCGCCAAAAAAGAAACAAGGAATTCAAAATCTCTTGAATTACCATTTTATTTTCCCTCAAGTGTTATTTAAAGAAAGCCAAAAAAATAAAAGAAACAATATAGCTACCTATAGAAAACTGTTTTCTTTTCTTTCTTTCTTTCCTTATTTCCGTATTTTCTTATTTCTTACTTAATATGACACGACACTGTAATGCAGTCGTCTTGCCGGGTGCCAAGAGTGCAAAACATGAAAGAAAGAGAGAGAGAGAGAGAGAAAGAGGGGTGCGTCTGTTCTGAGAGTTGAGATCGAGAACCAGTTTATCCGGCTCTGAATTTGCTAATCTTTTTTTTTTTCTTCTCGTTTCTTTTCTTATTTCTTCTTTACTTTTTCGTATTTTTATTTTTCTCTTTCTTCTTTCTTTTATTCATCGCGTTCCTCATTGTCTCTTTCCTTACTCGACGGTTAACGGTCTCTCGACTGTCTTTGCGACGAGTTGTTACTGCGCCTGCTTTTATCATTATATCTTTTAATATATATATATATATTTTTTTTTTGTTCTTTCTTTTTTTTTCTCTCCTTGTATTTCCTTCTTTTTTTTTTTCATTAACCGGTCCAGTTTCTCCAACATATATCCCTTTACTATACGGTTATTATATAAGGTTACAATATTCGTCGTGTAGTTAGCTATTAGTTACATACCTATACCTATGTAGTCTTCTATCCTCTCTTACAATGACGTATTATAGTAATTAGGATATTATATACGAGCTCGATTATATTTCTAGAAAAGAATTTCTGTTTCTTGGTTAACGGTAACAAAAAATGAAAAAAAAAAAAAAAATATGAAATATAAATGAAAATTATTTATGCATATATAGTTAAAATTTTATATAGAAATTTAAATTTAAATATCTAAAGAAATTTGAAATCTTTTCTTCGACAAAAGTGTCAAAAAATAAAACGAAAACGACAAGTGTGTGTGTGTGTGTGTGTTTTTCTTTTTTTGTCTTTAATAGATCGGTATGCTCTTATAGGAACTTTATAACGTTAAATAGTACATACACACAATGCGTTATAGATTGGTGAAACGCGAAACTGGATCGAGGCCGTTAGTCTCTATAATGCACACATATCTACGTATATACTAGGGATAAGATAATATCTATAGATTCTGAGGTTATGCAAATAAAAGAGTTATAGGTACAAGTATTTCTTATTTATTTTTTATTTCATTTCAACAATTTATAAAAAAAAAATATGATTCGTATATTAATGCAAAATAAATTACGTATACATATACTTATACAGTATAACTTAAAGTTAACTCAAAATATATATTACACATACTATATATACATATAAATACATCTTTGATTATTTCGGATTAATTCATTGTGTCAGATATAACAGGTGGGCACGCTCATATGTGTGTATACATGTATGCTATATATAAGACACGAAGGAATTTCATTTTAAAAATTTTAGAACTTTTTAAGACGACAGTATCTTGTATGTACACTTTCAGTTTGCGTTAAACCGTTTTTATAGTGTTGAAAAAAAAAAAAAATTCAACTCTTTATTTACTCCTTTTACTTGTTTTACTGCTACTGATATTTCTGTTATACTGAAAAGTCAAATAGACGCGACTAGACTAGACTAGACTCGACTATACTAGACAAGTCGAGAATTATTGTTAATGCTAATAAATCTCCTCTATCATCAACGTTATATATATATATACCTATATATATATATATATATATATATATATATATATATATATATATATATATATATATATATATATATATATATATATATATATATATATATATATATATATATATATATATATATATGCATTTGTGGTATAGAGCATGAGAGTATAAGGAATGCTCATAAAAAAAAAATGTAAAAGAATTTCTTTTCTCCGTGTATGTAACATACACATGTATATACATTATCTTCCTTATCAGTATTATAGGCAGTAAAGCGCCTCTTACATAACCCATAACCCAATTTCTACTCATTTATATTACGCCATATACATATAGGTATTGTATATATTATACGCATTGATTAGTTTCTATATTATATACATATGTATATTATATGCAGGAATATATAAACGCATATTAGTGAAGTATATAATATATACATAGAGAGTTTAAACCAGACAAAATGGCATGTACTATAGTTTATATACCGAGGCGCGATCTTGCTCCAGATTCTATCCCTCTCCTTCATACTCTCAGCTTCTATATAGCTACTCTGAATTTCGCGACGCAAATATCGGCCAATTGTCACGAACCCCCAGCTGCTGCACTGTGTAGACATCAAGGACTTATATATACTTGAAATTTATTTATTTTATTTTATTTTTTTATCTCACCGGTTGATTAGTCGAAATGAGTTACCGCATCGAGAACAAACTGTATATAATATTCATGTATCATATAATTACATACGCGTTAACATAAGATTCATGAATAATATTGAAATTATGAAATAATTTCAATACGGTTATTACAATTAACAATATATATATATATATATATATATATATATATATATATATATATATATATATATATATATATATATATATATATATATATATTTATATTTATTGACAAGTGAGAGATATACTTCAATAAATATATGTGCGTGAGTCGTGTTTCCTTTTCTCCCTTAAAAAAATAGAGAGAATAAAGTTACGTGAAACCTCCGGTGTGTGTATACATGTTCGCGAATTATATGTATATATGTATACGACAACGAGGCATTGTTCATTCACGTTGTTATACACGCGGTACATTTATATATGTATATACATATTATACATATAAACGTTAAATTAAATCCGCCTTGTATAATGCGATAATATTATAATATATATATATATATATATATATATATATATATATATATATATATATATATATATATATATATATATATATATATATATATATATATATATATATATATATCTGAATTTAGAGAAATGAATGAAAATCCAATTATATAAATAACTGGTAGATAATTAATATACAAATCTAAAATAACTAATTTCCCCACTACCCAAATAATACACATATATAAAAGTATAAAAATATAATATAGTACATAAACAAGTAATATGTGTATTACGTAAAAAAAAAAAAACAAAAAAAAAATTTTTTTCCTCCTTTTTTTGGCAGTTTGACAGAAAAGTATGGGCTAACCCAATCCACGCTAACATAGCCTATACCTAACTCATGTCAGTTCGTAACAGCGACAGCAGCAACAGCACCCACCAACCCGCAAAGTGAATCAAGTGTAGATTCTATCTCTCTTCTTAAACTCGCGCGCTCTTGGCTATTCGTTGCGAGTGCCACGGCCTCTATAGTTTATTTTCAACACTTATAGGACCGCTGCGCTTGTCCCACATACATACATATAGACAGATTATTACATGTTCTATCTACTGTTTTTTGTTCTACGGGTCTATTTACATTTTTTGTATAAAACAGTCATCTGATGTTATATATATGTATGTATGTATGTATGGTACGTGTATTGTATCGTATTTTTATTTATGTACATATATACATAAATACATATATGTATGTATTATGTAAATCGTATAAGTACGTACGTTTAGGCGTTGTTGCACCTCATCAAACTACGGACTTGATTTTCAGTTGCTACTGCTCTGTGGGTACTGCTGCTATATAGCGATGTAGCATTTTAAAAAACCACGTGACATACTGTTCTTTCATGAAACCGATGACGTAAGTTTATATTCCGTTCAATGTGTGTGCATTCAATCTACGTCAGTCGTGGCCCTGGTCAATCGGTTAGGTTACATAAATTGATTGAAATATATAAGAAATAAAAAAAAAAAGACAAATTTATACAATTTTGGATTAAAAAAAAAAAAAAAAAATTTTCTCCATTTTATATTTTTCCGATCTGATTTAAATAATAATAATGACTATTATTCATGTATAATAAAGAAAGATAGAAAAGAAAAGAGAGAGAAAGAGAGAGAGAGAGAGAAGAAAAAAAATATCCGATTGCGATTCTGTCTCGTATTGCGAATTGTAGGCCAGGTTCCATCCAGACGTAGTAACACACTTCAGTTATCGTTAACCGATGGCTCGAGATGCAAAGGATCGGGGAGTAAGAAAGATAGAAATAAGGAAAAACGAAAAGTAAAAGAATAAAAAAAATTTTTAAAGAAAAAAAAAAAAAAAAAATTGATACATCACGAGATGATGCTCCCCCACTACGATTACCAACCGGCGTTGTCTCGACCAGGTTTTCTGGCTTGTGGCGCGCGGGTATCGCCACGACCAACGACGCGACGACGACGATGCCGGCGATTGCTAGCCTGACTAGCTAGCTAGCTGTGTATATAGATATACGTATATATATATCTCTTGTTCGCTCGGGTAGATTCGCTGCTTCGCGTTCGCGAAAAATTCCATCGAGTTTAGTATACGCCAAGCACCAGTGAGCGAGCAAGCAGGCAATTCAGCGATCGCTAAATCGTAGCGCGTGATAGTTGTTACCTCGTCGCGTTACCGTGTTAATACATTAATAATTTTATCATCGTTATTAGTAAAATTAACATAATATATAATAATCATAATTGTATAATCAATTAAAAGTTGTGAATTTAAAAATTAATTAATGATTAATTAATTATCGAAAGTCACGGTTTAAGGAGAAAAAAAAAATCTATATATCTCTTCGAATGACATTATACCATACAATCACACACACATTATAGTTCCTTAATATTTATTTATTTATTTATTTATCTGTATACAGTGAAAAGGAGGGAAAGGGGAGGAGGAAGATCTATGCTGTTTAATAATCTGACGTATGTACGTATACGTCTGCGTGTATAATACCGGTGCAAAATATATATATATAGTGACGGTTTAATAATACGTAACATTTGATTATAATAACGTGCATTACAAATGAAAAAAAAAAATTGATAAAAAAACAATCCTCTGCAATTATAAAAATAAAAAGAAAGTTTTAAAAGTTTCAAAGAAAAATCTTTTTTTTTTTTTCTATGGTGATTCGTTATACTGTACTATAAATCCCATAAATATCTTTATTGATAGACAATTTATTTAATGACACAGTGATCGTCGTACCTATATGCGCACTGTTGTACGTTATTATTATAAAGTTATAGAATCCTGCTGTTACTGTTGAACATTTATGATTATAACTACGATGTTAATAATAATAATAATAATGATGATAATAATTGTTTAAGAAGTTTCGCTAAGTGTGATAATCAGTCGTAAATAACGTGGGTGTGTGTTCATTAATAATTATTCATTATAATTGTATGTACAATTAATAGCATATATATGAGGTTTGTTATATTCGATTAACAGATGTATGTATATATATATATGTATATATGTATATATATAACCCCAGCATAATTAAAGTGCAGTGAAATATTTCATATTATTATTATAAATATTATTATTATTATCATTATTGTAACTTTGAAAAGTTATATAATAGAAAATTTTATGAATATATTTATTAAATGAAAATCTTGTGCCACCTGTTGGTACCTTATTACCACTACATACTTCTCTATCATTGAGGATATTATATAGGCGATAAGGCCTATGAGAGGTACTTTGGATTCGGTTAAGGATAATCGTATTCAATACCAGTGTGACACGAGTGTTCACGTGAGTTTACGTAATTTTTATTTTCATTTTTTTATTTTTTTTATTTATTTTTTCGGTCGTCTTTTCGAATCCCAGCTATTTGAAATATCGTTAAGTTTAATAGTCCGGTAAACCAAGATTTGAAAATGAAAAATTTTTGAAGTAGCAACTGCAAACTTAATTTTATCTTAGTTCGTACCTACACTCAAGAATATTATAGGCAAATTTTCAGGATAAAAAATTTTCGAATGAAGATAAAATCAAGTTTTCAAAAATTAAAAAATTTTTGAGCTACAGACCTCGGTTTATTAGACTATAAATTCTTTTATGATCAGGGAATAAATATTTTGAGAAATTACAACTAGGTTATTGAGATATTATATAGTAATGACATCGACGTTCAGGTATACATATATCTTACTATAGTATGTATTTGGGTGGCTTTATTTTATCAGACAAGTTAGAGCACCTCGTAAAACGTACATCGTGATGATTGTATTTAATTTAATTTCAGTATCAAGGTCGTCGGAGAAACGCGATCATATGATCATCTTAGATAGCGAACGAATTATACAAGGAAACTTATCATCATTAGTATTATTATTATTATTTAATTTAATTACTTTACAATCGCGTATAATAACTTTCTTATATGCGATTGCAGTCAATTACTCGGTTTGCCAAAATTACATGTCTAATTAACCATCCGCGTATATATAGTATACACCTACATATACTTACCTTACGTCGTTGATAATTATTTCTCCTCTTTTTTTTGTTCTCTTTCTTTCTTTTTTTACGTTCATTTTTTATTTTTTCTTTTATTACACTACTTACCGACGAACCACTTCCGCAATCTGTACTTACGTGACGCAATTGTGTCTCTGTGCCAGACAAGTTATGTCTCGTATATGTATATATTAATCAGAATCATTCCTTATCCCTCTTACTCGCATATACTTTTTAACATTACGTACATACGTTTAATATATATGTATTTCTAACCGCCCTATATATATAGTCGATATCTCTACATATGACAATCTATTCTGCTAAAACTCTTTGATAATATTCTGGAGTAGTCCCATACGGTTATCGGTCAGACATCTAGCTTCTCTTTCTCTCTTTGGCTTTTTTTTAATCATATTTTTACTATTTATTTATTTATTTATTTATTTTTTT
Organism: Macrophya annulata; assembly: GCA_963924015.1. Classification (NCBI taxonomy): domain Eukaryota; kingdom Metazoa; phylum Arthropoda; class Insecta; order Hymenoptera; family Tenthredinidae; genus Macrophya; species Macrophya annulata. The sequence continues at coordinate 23,195,603 of OZ001259.1, forward strand.
TTAATTCACACACCCGCAAAGTGATTTCTTTTTTTTTTGTTTCTTTATATTTCATTACGTAATCATGAATTTGAGTGCGTTGAACCTGGCCTCCATCGGCTAAGTAAACGCTCGCAGTCGGGAATCAGAATCAGCAAAGCTTTCAGACTCAATTGATATGGATACTATTTATGTATCGTTTATTATTATTATTATTATTATTTTATTTATTTTTTTTTTTTTTACTTTTTTTATTACACCGATTCCCCGTGGTTTAATCTTTCTTTCATTTATTTAATTATTT
>OZ001259.1:23200885-23280885 GCA_963924015.1 Macrophya annulata
AGCGAAGACCAGCCTGGCCTTACAAGTAAATATATACATGATACATATTTATTCACTAATTTCGTTTCACAGTATGTCGTTAAAAAAATTAAAAAAATTATTATATCTCTTTTTTTTTTTATGGTGCGAATGTAATTTTTGCATGACTGACGAAAATCCGATAAAATTTCTTTCCGAATAATGATTTTTTTTTTTTTTTTTTTCTCAATCGTGATTCAAATTTTGACAATCTGCCTTGTAGCTGCATATAATTATGATACAAACTTAGTCTTTGCACCATTAGTCAATTTAATAAAACGCGATGCTCTTGCAATCGTTTAAACTGTGTGGTTATCGCATCGTAAGCGATGCCCTCGGGCAATCACGTCGATAGCGCGGGGACCTGAGGAGGCGAAAAAGAAAAAAGAAAAAAAAAAAAAAAAAAAAAATCACCAACAACGTCAGAGTTGACGATGCGGAGGAGAATGAGGAGGAGGAATTGCGATAACGTGACGTAGCTTGTTATTATCGCTAATTAAAACCAAAGACAGTGATCCGGATCTGTACTTGGGGTGATTAACGTTGTTTTATAAGATCTTTCGGATCAGTTACCATTATCGATCCTCACATTCGCGTCTCGTATTTGATAAATTGAAAAAAAAATAAATAATAAATAAACCAAAATTGACATTTTTAACATCGCAATTGTTCTGAGTCCAAGGGTCTCGAGGAACGAGGACACATTGCGAGCTAAGAATCTCTTTCGAAATAAATCCTCCTACTCCTTCTCTGCTCGTCGATCTAATTTTCACTACCTGCATCACACTACTTCGTGATTACGAAATTTGACGTTTGATAGATCGCGACTATTGAATTGACAAAGCTAAATTTATTTATTTTCAACTATTTTATAGTGTTGAAGGATGAACCAGAGGATTTGACCCATTTAGCACCAACCCCTGGTGACGTTTGCGTACCGCTTGAAGACACCCCTTTCTTATCCGATATGTTGGATGACTTCATTCTCGGTAACGACAATTATTGTCCGTTATTGAGCCCCGGGTTACCGAACGAACTACGCGCGTCCGAGCTCGGGGAATCACTCAAGGATTCTGACCTCGAAGAATCGCTAAGGAACAGCGATATTGGCGAATCTTTGGCCGATAGCGATCCTTTTATGTACAGAGATTCACCGAGCTCGTGTAGCGGCAGTCCTAATTTGTTGTCACCGGCTCTTAGCAAGGTTTGTATATAAATAGATGATTTTTTTTCTTCAGAGATTTGAATTTTATTTATTTATTTATTTATTTATTTTTGGTAACCAAATTTAATTTTTTATGACAATTTACAGAGTCCGGGGAGTATGGACTCATTATGTAGTCCAAGCGGTAGTGGAGGTGGTCTGTCTGAAGACGAGATGCTGATGTTGAGTATTAGCGACGTTTTAGCAGACGAAGAACTAGCATTGAGAGCACCGTATATCCCGATGTCAGATCAGGACGAAACGCTTCAACTTTTCATTAGCAATGATATGGTCATGTGGCCTCAGCCACCGGATAAAAAACCGAAATGGTGAGTTTTTTTTTTTTTTTTTTTTTTATTCAGTCACTGTAGGACGAAAATCTATTTTTCATTTAGCTTATAGAAATTTAAAAAATTTCTTTTCAATCGTATTTTTAGGTCGAATGTTGCTGAAAATACTGAGACCAACATAAGCTCGAGTCTGGAACAACTTTTGAGAAATAATTCTGGGAATGTTAGAAAGTGCAACGATCATGGAGGGGGACTTGTCGATCCGACAGACGCCCTCGGAAGTATTTACAAAAAGAGTAAGAAATTTGTTGATCAGTTGTTCGTCGTTTGATGAAAATAATAAATATTTGTTTATTTATTTATTTATTTATTTTCAGATATAAAAGAGGAGAGTATCTGGCAGTCAAAGTCAGAACGTTCACACAAAAGAGTACACTGCACAAATTTGGGTTTTGATAATGATAAAAAAAGACTAAAGTGTAGCGAGGAACGTGAAATAGGAAATTTAAACGTTAATAATGTTAAAAATTGCGGCGTTGGTGCAGTCAGAGGGATAAATGTTAACTTAAACTTATCCTCACCCCACCATGCAAGTAGTCAACTTCTACAGCAATTAATGTCACAACAATCACCGGTTAAAAATCGCTGTGATCATAGCAACGGAGGTACCGAAGGAGAAGGAGGAGGAGGGGGTGGAGGCAGAGGTGGACGAGGTGGCGGAAATTGTGGGTCAGACGATTCCATGGCTCAACAACATCCCCAACAACAGTCTAACAGCGTTTTAATGAACCTTTTAGTATCAGGATGCGATGTAAGAGCGGGTTACATATGTTTAACTAAACAAAAACCTTCTAAGAGTAGTATTAGCAGTAGCAGTAATAGCGGCAGTACCAGCAGTGGCATCGCGAGTCAGTAATTATTATTTAAAAAGTAAAAAAAAAAATTATTTAATATTTCGCGCGATGCATTTTCTCAGTTTTGTCATTGAAAAAGAAAATAATTCTTTCATTTGCGTTAGATTTATACGTCCGTATTTCTGTATGTTATTTAGGTAAGCATGTGTCTATCTATATCTGTCTTATCTATCGATCTGTATGTATGGCAATATTATAGAAATCATTCCATGGGAATTATTTATTTTCTTTTTATTTTCTTTTGTTGTATGAATGAATTAATGAATTAATTAATTGAACGAATGATTATTATTGATTTATTTGAATTCATTTCTTTCGTATTTTTCATCAAATTTTTATTTCCGCATTCTTTTGCGCGATTAAACGCGCCCCCTTTTGTAGAAAAAAATGATATCGGTATGTTCTAATGAATTGGTTCTAATAAATTATAATAGGAGGAAGAAAGAACGTTGAACGAAAGGTAGAAGAAGTTTCAAATAAAAAGGAAAGATAGAATGAAAGTGGCCTTTGAGGTGGTTTTTTTTTTTTTTTTTTTTCTTTTAAACAATTCTTAAACCCATACGCCAAGCTATGATCTGTAGGAATATAATTGTTATAATATATTTTCGACGGATTTTTGATGGAACTGGAGTATAGTAAATATTTAACAACGAGTCTTTCACATCTTGTCGAATTTTTAACGTCCAAGTGTAAGAAATAAAATAAAAAATAATAATAATATAGACAAGTAGCAGCGACTGTGCATTTATATTTCCGATTTTATTTTATTTTTTTTTTATGTTTCTTTTTTTCTTTTGAACGATTGTTGTAAGACAGTGCGCGCTCGGTGCTATTCTGAAAATCGTTTATTACCTAATCGATTTTTGTTTTTGTTTTTTTTTTTTCAAATGATTGCCTGACCTAGAATTTTTGATGATTTAACGGTACTTACTAAGTGTTATATTTAACGATTTATTTTATTTTTTGTTTTATTTTTTTCGTATATCCTATAAAAATTGCGTGACTTGGTTAAATAAGATATAAATAGAGAAAAATCGAGAGATATAGCGTTGTGTTCTGTTAAGTTTGAATTTTATTAACTTTCGAGTTAGTAGTTTTGAATTATTATCATTATTATCATCATCATCATTACACCGTGTTATGCAAACTTCGGTTTAGCTTAGATTTTCGAAAACATTGCTTGTAAATATCATTTAAAAATCGTTCGTTAATCGTAATATCGCACCATTAAATAGATATATACATACATATATGTATACATAGGTATATTATATATAAAAGAAAAGGAAAGAAATAAAAGTAATAACAGAATAAATTAATTAATTAATTATATAATACAAAAAAAAAAGTGCAAAAGTCAAGTTTAAATTATAAGATTTAATAATTAATGTTGATTTTAATTAAGTTATTATAAAATTTTAACTTGAAAGGAAACAAAAGAAAAAAAAATGCTATTTGAAAAATTTTTAGGGGTAGGCCTAGCGAATAGTAATTACCTATTAGACTAGTAGGCTAGGATTAAATAAATAAGTAAGTATAATAATTAAACCGTGAGGCGCCCTTAGCGTGGCATAGGCCAGAATGACTGCTAGTGTTTAGGACGCGATCTGAATGTACATAATATACTATATACCTACATAAATTAGTAGTGAAAACTCATTATTATTTTCATTTACATTTTTTTATTTTTATTTTTTTTTTTTGAGCGTAATAAAAAAATTAAACCACAAACTAAGCTTTATCAATAATCAGAGGAAAGAGTGAAAAAAAACCGTTCACATGTATATGTATAATTTCTTCAGAGGTGTAGTTTTAATAATCGCCATTGTTGTCGCTAATACCGTAATTATTATAATTGAAACGTGTCCCTGATGGAAATTTATTATTGTTAATAGAAAAGTAAAGGATAAGATAAAGAAATCTATTTGATTTGTATCTGTGTGAAAAAAAAAAAAAAAAATTAATATAGAAAATATGTTTAATTTTTATTTTTTTATTTATTTTTATTTTTTTTTTGTTTGTTATTCATAAATGATTTCCAACAGGGAAATCTCACTCGTATTTACTCGCTCGCTCGCTCGCTCGTTCGTTCGTGCTACATGAATTGCGAATGAATAAAACTATTATGTATAGGTAATTATGTGTATCTATAAAGCGCAACGTACAAACGATACGAATATATATATATATATATATATATATATATATATATATATATATATATATATATATATATATATATATATATATATATATATATATATATATATATATATATATATATATATATATATATATATATATATATATATATATATATATATATATATATATATATATATATATATATATATATATATAAAATTAGCAAAAGATAGAGGGAAAGAAAATTGATAGAAATGAATAAATAAAACTAGAAAAAACGTTTTAAAAAAATGAAAAAATAACAAAAAACAGGAAAGAATAAAGAGAATAAGACAAGGTGGTATTAGAAGTAGTAACAAAGTTTCAAGAAAATTTTTAAAAAAATCAATAAAATGAGGCATAGTTGTTGTTTGAAATTTTAACGATCGTTTATTCGTGAAATTCGATATTAATTGATAGTCTATTCGATAATAGGTATACATTTTATTAATAATATATAATAATAGTATATTATTATTAATAAATAAATAAATAAATAAATATATATATTATATATAAATACCTATATGTATACAAACCACAGATGAATATGTGACTGTAAATTTATTTTCAGATAATAATTTGTAACGAAACATTTTATTAACGATTATGGAAAAATTAAAAAAAAAAAAAAATAAATAATAATCACGATGAAGGCGATTAAAAGAGGATAGGAATGCAGATAATAAATATTACTAAAAAGATATAGGTATATATAAAAGAAATTGAAAAGGGAAAAAAGTTTTATTCGCCCGCCAGATCGACACGCCATCCGCTCTCTAAACGTTATATTGTGTAAATAATTAAAGCGAGTATATTAAATTGTTGTTAAATATTATTAAAAAAAAAAGAAAAGAAAAAAAAATATATATATATTGAAAATTATTACCAGTCAATCGTTTTAATATAAGCGTGTGTGATTTATATTCCATTATCTTATTATCCTATACATTCCTTGAACCCTGTGCCCCCTCACCGTTATCATAATTCATTAGTATTTTTTGTATTTTTTAATAATTATACCTACGCGAAGTTTTTCATTGATATATATTTTTTTTTTAAACTATTAATTAGTATAAAATTCATTAATCAAATGAATAATTTTGACTTTATATATTTAATTTTTTATTACCATGATACAGATCTACTTGATATTTTCTTCTCTTATAGTTTTTCTATTTTATATATTTTTTCTATTTTATTTACTTATATTATATCCGTTTCAATTTATTCTAAAATCCGTATGAAACATTCGAGTTGTATAATAAGTTGTAAATATTTTATTTTATTTATTTTTATTTTTTTACTATATTTTTACCATCATCATATACCGTACGTATTTGACTATTATTCAAAATAATTATATGTAGGTATTTTCTGATCATATTGAAGCCAATTTTGTCTCGTTTTTTTTCTAAATCAAATGAATCTTATTATTAACATATATAAAGAAAGAAAGAAAAAGATCTTAGCAGTGGTATAAGATTAAGCCTTATTGATATTCTGGTATTAAAATAATAAAAAACATTCAAAAAAATTTATAAAAACAGCTAATAAGATACAGTTACAGGTTATTGTTGTATCAATTCAATGAAAGAATCCCCTCTCGTTGCCCAGATGATATTAAAATAAATTAACATATCAAGGGAAGAACCTTTTAGCAACTCTGTTCAAATTGTATAGATAAACCTGATGAATAACAGCATATCCATTTTCTCGTCTTTGCGCGCGCGGTTTTATAATTTAATCAGAGTAATTTAACGAGCGATAAAAATTAAAATAATGCTCGAATATATTTCTATTGTCAATTTATTATTTCTATAATTTAATTTATTTATTATTCGCATTATCAAGACAATGTTTTTACCGTAGATTCAATACTGCGTCTGCGCGTTTTGTATATTCATCATTATGTAATGCGTATGTATAGTTTAAGTATATACATATATACATATATTTTTTTTTCTGTCGACTGCAATTGCTTATAAAAATAATAATAGTAATATTATATCTGAATTTCTACAGATTATTTTCTTTTTTTCTTCCTACAGCTAAATCTATTAATTACAAATCATGAAGAGTATTTAAAATTAAAAACGTGAATGCAGCATGTCTTGTAGATTAATAAAATCCAGTTTTTACTAACATTACGAGGGGGATAAATATTATCGATCGTTGATGTCTATAAGCTGAATAAATGCATCACGATTTATTAACGTTAGTTCAACATCTTAGTACCTACGTATTTAGATAAAAAAAACAATTAAAACAAAAAAAATATATATCTTTTACTATTTCAAAGGCCATTTACTTCCTCGTCGATCCTATCCGTTCTATCTATTTATTCCTTCATCACGTAGCACACGCTTATCGTTAATTTTTACAACGTAACATTTTGTATATTCGTGCAATAAGTTATTATTTGTTTAATTTTTTAATTTTTTTTGATAAACTAATATACGCTCTTGGAAGGTTTTTTATTTAATTATAATCGCTGACTATGTTGGCTGTAACGATTAATAAAATAATGAAATTTATTTACTTGTATTATTATTTTAGGAAGTCATCGATCCCCGGAATATACCGCCTTTATTACACCGAAAAATATCACCGCTTACCGTCAATTTGGATAATCACATCGTACCGCAAATACCGCCACACGTTACCTTGGAGCACCTGAGTCCTGACACACGAAATGAACTTGTTAATTCACTACCGAGAGTTAACATCAAGCCATGCAACTCACCTCAGGAACTTGAACCAATGGATTTTGAAAATTTTGACTTTGACGTAGGTCCTCTGAGCTTCGAACTCCTGCAGGGTTCAGATTTGCTTAAAATTCCTGCCAATAATCTTGTCTAGGAATTAATTAAATTTTGTTTTTTTTTTAAATTTAAAAAAAAAAAATTTTATATTCAAATCTACCGTATTCGTATAGGTATAGTGGGGATTTTATTTCTTTTCTATTATTGAATATTTTCTTTTGTTGTACATCGTGCAGTAGAAACAATTATCGAATTATAGGAGGTGAAAACGGATTCTTTAATAAACTGTAATATTGTTAAATTTAAATGACAAGAATTAACACTCTGTATCTTGATATATATATATTTTTTTCTTCTCTCTCTCTCTCTACTTTTTTTTTAGTTTGATTTAATTAAAATTCTGACTTATTCTGTATATCTATAAATCTTTCAAAAATGTATTTTCTTTAAACTGATATTCGCGATATTTTATTATCTGCTATATGTATACATATACATATACATATATACATACATATACATATACATATACATATACATATACATATATATATATATATATATATATATATATATATATATATATATATACATATACACATATATATATATATATATATATATATATATATATATATATATATATATATATATATATATATATATATATATATATATATATATATATATATATATATATATATATATATATATATATATATATATATATATATATATATATATATATATATATATATATATATATATATATATATATATCAAATGTGGACATATAAATAAAAATCGTCGATTATAATATGTAACTAAACATACATATATATTTATAGTTTTATAGTAATTGTTGGTGTGAGGTGTGAAAGCTAGGTGTCAGACTGTGGAACCGAGTTTCTCTCTGTCTGCACTGATAATTGATAATTAATTTATACTGAAGGATACTTTTAACTTAATTCGAAGGTGGATTAGCCATACATCTTATTCATAATCGTGACAAATGGATCGGTAATAAATTTTATCAATTATCCAAACCACGAGAGAAACTGGCTGAACAGTCACCTTGTTTAAATATATTTTATAACAGCGATGTGTATGATGCATAGTTTTATTTTAGCATTTAAAAACTTAAGTGTAATTATAGGATTTTATAATGAATGATTATACTTGTGTATTGTATACTTTATATACGTGTACGATATCATATAATATAATATAATTATAACATAATAATATGCATATAGGTATATATCTATCTATATATATATATATATATATATATATATATATACCTATATACCTATATATCGATGTGTATCTAACGAGATGTTTTTCATTACATACTTATAAAAAAAAAGTTGGACTTGGGCTTGTAATCTGAAATATAGTTTAGATTAATTAGCATAAATATAAAACGTCGGATAATTATACGAACAAGTGCCAAGACGTTAATGATAGTTTTTTTTTCTTTCTATATCTCTCTCCTCTCATTCATTATTTTGTTTTTTTAATTGCCTCTCGTCCAACTTTTGATTCTCGGAACGGTTATAATAGACTGACCTGCAGATTAAATTGTTGCCTTATTATTTTCTACTGCAGGGTAGGTAAAAACGAAAATCTAAACTCTATTCTATTCTATATTTGATTGAATGAATGAATCGTGATTATAACAGATCAGCGTATTAGTTTGTACAATGTATAAAGAAACGAAAAATAATTAAAAATACCTAATAAACGAAAAATAATAGTAGCACTTGAAGAAACAGATATCATCGGACTTTTTCTTATCAATTAGAATCCGAGTTGATATTTATTGAACGACAATATATTTTAGGAAATTTTTATTTGTTAATAATCTATGTATAAATTAGGACAAACTTTTTTGATTTGTCATTGCGTTAATATGATATACTTGCTGGTGGCAACGCTTGTTAATTATTAATTGTACGTTCACATCAAACAATATTTAATTTTGATTAAAAATAAATAAAACAAAAAATTACAATCGCGTCTCATTCTGTCGTTGTTTAAGTCGCAATCGATGAATAACTGTGCACTGTGAAAGTAATTGCAGTGTTAAATGTACAAAATATGAATATGAAATATGTTATATAATTCGTGTGAGAATAAATAAGGGACGTTATTTACACTATACATATACATATACTATACTTGTAACAAAATTAATGAAACTTAGCTATTAAGACAGATCTGTATATCTTATTATTATTATTATTATTATTATTATTATTATTATTATTAGAGGAGTAGACTCCACACTAGATATATGTATATTATATGTAGACTGGCATTAATCTTAGATCCTGCAGGTGCTCATTATAGTTCTGTAATAACAAAATTGATTATAACTCGATCGTAGATCGTTTTAATATTATGCAAATATTACCAATAATTCAAAACTCTATAAATTTTATTTTTTATTTTTTTTTTTTGCATTTCGATCAAGGCATTTTAAATATCTACTTTCTTTATTATGATCTCTTTTTTACATCATATACTACGAGACAAAGCAGCAAGTTTGATTCTATACAGCCGAATTTACACCTCTGAAACTAACTTAATACTCATTCTGTAGAATCCAGTTTAATACGAACGTAATGGAATTATTGTTCGTCATTAATATGGCAGTAATTGACAATGTGAAGGCTTGTCTGCACTAGATTTTCTTATGCATATTATATCAATTGAGTTATCGTCTCTAATTTCATTGTATACTATATACCTATTAATTGATTGTAGGCATTTTGAATTTTAGATCATTATCCATAGTTGGATTCTTATCTTTAAAATTCCTGTTCCTATAAACAGTCAATGTGAATGATGAAAGAGACGATTACTTGATAAATTTGTACGCATTATTTATGACAGGAAACTTTTGGGACACAACTGTTATCTATTATTAAATTGTTATTATATTCCATATAAATTATATAATAAGTAACGAAATTATACTTATCAATTTGAAAACTGTATGTATAGTATTAGCATGTTATATACATACTTACTTATATGTATATCATTATTATAACACAATTATACAAATAAATGCCAGACTTATAAAATACTTTTGTTGAATATTCTTTGCTTACAATTTCTTAGTTTTGAGATCGAACATAATCGAATCATATACAAAATCATTCTAAAAATTATTTACAAGTATTACGATGCGGATGAATTTACGTCCCAAAATTTCAAAAACTACGAATATTACTAGTATGATAAACATATGGCAACGTCCATGAAGCCATGTATACATGTATGCGTGCATACCTGTACGCTGAAAATTTTGCCCGTCAAAAATTTCAGCACACCTCCTCGTGTCAGATATTCTTCTGATACCAGGAGCAATTTTTCACATTAGAATTTCGAAAAACTCTAAATTTCGGAAGCGAATTAGACATACACGCAGAGACACATATATACGAATGCATGCTGGCTTAGATATACACCCAAGATTTTTCCCGCCAAAAATTTCAGCACACCTCCTCGGCTCAGATGTTCTCCTGATACCAGAAGCGATTTTCGACTTGAAGATTCGAAAATTCCAATTTCCGTAAGCGAATAAGCTATGCACAGAGACATGCATCTATGCGAATGCATGCCTGTTTAGACATTGGCTCCTGATTTTTCCCGCCGAAAATTTCAGCACACCTCCTCGTGTCAGATGTTCTCCTGATACCAGGAGCACTTTTTCAAATTAGAAGTTCGAATAACTCTGATTTTCGGAATCAAACGAGACATACACGCAGAGATATATCTATACGAATGCATGCTCGCTTAGGTATACACCTGTGATTTTTCCTGCTAGAAATTTCAGCACACCTCCTTGACTCAGATGTTCTCCTGATACCAGGAGCGATTTTTTATTTGAAATTCCAAAAATTCCAATTTTCGTAGGCAAATAAAACATGCATAGATACAGGCATGTATACGGATGCATGCCTGCTTAGACATAGGCTTCTGACTTTTTCCGCCAAAAATTTCAGCACACCTTATCGGGCCAGATATTCTCCTGATACCAGGAGGATTTTTCGACTTCAAATTTGTCGACTGAAAATTCCAAAAAACCCTGATTTTCGTGAGCGAATGAGACAAAGACGCAGAGACACATCGAAAGGGGTGCGTTTCTACAGAGTTGGTTTCTACATAGTACCGTTTTTACAGAGTTCGTTACTATGGAGTTCGTTTCTACAAAATTTGAGTGCAAGTGTTCGTTTCTACAGAATTCGGGCGCAGAGGTTCGATTCTACAGAATGAAGACCCAGGTTTCTGTTTCTACCGGGAGAGGATCGTTTCTAAAGAAACGAGTTCTATAGATGGACAGTTTTACAGAAACGTTTCTACAGATACTTTGGTAGAGAAAATTTGTTTTACATAACATGGTTCGTCAAATCGTATTTAGATTTTTTTCTGTAGAAACATATTCTGTGGTAACGTATTTTGTAGAAACGTATTCTGTGGAAACGTATTCTGTGGAAACGTATTCTGTAGAAACGTATTCTGTAGAAATGTATTCTGTAGAAACGTACCAGGGAGCGTTCTGTAGAAACGTGTTCTGTAGAATCGTATTCTGTAGAAACGTACCAGGGAGCGTTCTGTAGAAACGTATTCTGTAGAAACGTATTCTGTAGAAACGTATTCTGTATAAACGTGTTCTGTAGAAACGTATCCTGTGAAACCGTACCAGAGCGTTCTGTAGAAACGTATTCTGTAGAAACGTATTCTGTAGAAACATATTCTGTAGAAACGTATTCTGTGGAAATGTATTCTGCAGAAACGTATTCTGTAGAAACGTATTCTGTGGGAACGTATTCTGTAGAAATGTATTCTGTAGAAACGTATTCTGTGGAAATGTATTCTGTAGAAGAGTATTCTGTAGAAACGTATTCTGTGGAAACGTATTCTGTAGAAATGTATTCTGTAGAAACGTACCAGGAAGCGTTCTGTAGAAACGTATTCTGTATAAACGTGTTCTGTAGAAACGTATCCTGTAAAACCGTACCAGAGCGTTCTGTAGAAACGTATTCTGTGGAAACGTATTCTGTAGAAACATATTCTGCAGAAACGTATTCTGTGGAAGTGTATCCTGTAGAAACGTATTCTGTAGAAACGTATTCTGTAGAAACATATTCTGTAGAAACGTATTGTGCGGAAATGTATTCTGTAGAAACGTATTCTGTAGAAACGTATTCTGTGGAAACGTATTCTGTAGAAATGTATTCTGTAGAAACGTATTCTGTGGAAATGTATTCTGTAGAAACGTATTCTGTAGAAACGTATTCTGTGGAAACGTATTCTGTAGAAATGTATTCTGTAGAAACGTACCAGGGAGCGTTCTGTAGAAACGTATTCTGTATGAACGTGTTCGGTAGAAACGTATCCTGTAAAACCGTACCAGAGCGTTCTGTAGAAACGTATTCTGTACGAACATATTCTGTAGAAACGTATTCTGTGGAAATGTATTCTGTGAAAACGTATTCTGTAGAAACGTATTCTGTAGAAACATATTCTGTAGAAACGTATTCTGTAGAAACGTATTCTGTAGAAACGTATTCTGTAAAAACGTATTCCGTGGAAACGTATTCTGTAGAAATGTATTCTGTAGAAACGTACCAGGGAGCGTTCTGTAGAAACGTATTCTGTATGATCGTGTTCTGTAGAAACGTATCCTGTAAAACCGTACCAGAGCGTTCTGTAGAAACGTATTCTGTAGAAACGTATTCTGTGGAAACGTATTCTGTAGAAACGTATTCTGTGAAAGTGTATTCTGTAAAAACGTATTCTGTAGAAACGTATTCTGTAAAAACATATTCTGTAGAAACGTATTCTGTAGAAACGTATTCCGTGGAATCGTATTCTGTAGGAATGTATTCTGTAGAAACGTACCAGGGAGCGTTCTGTAGAAACGTATTCTGTGAAAGTGTATTCTGTAGAAACGTATTCTGTAGAAACGTATTCTGTAAAAACATATTCTGTAGAAACGTATTCTGTAGAAACGTATTCCGTGGAAACGTATTCTGTAGAAATGTATTCTGTAGAAACGTAGCAGGGAGCGTTCTGTAGAAATGTATTCTGTATGATCGTGTTCTGTAGAAACGTATCCTGTAAAACCGTACCAGAGCGTTCTGTAGAAACGTATTCTGTAGAAACGTATTCTGTAAAAACATATTCTGTAGAAACGTATTCTGTGGAAACGTATTCTGTGGAAACGTATTCTGTAGAAATGTATTCTGTAGAAACGTATTCTGTGGAAATGTATTCTGTAGAAACGTATTCTGTAGAAACGTATTCTGTGGAAACGTATTCTGTAGAAATGTATTCTGTAGAAACGTATTCTGTAGAAACGTATTCTGTGGAAACGTATTCTGTAGAAATGTATTCTGTAGAAACGTATTCTGTGGAAACGTATTCTGTAGAAATATATTCTGTAGAAACGTATTCTGTGGAAATGTATTCTGTAGAATGTGTGTAAATGTAAGTGTAGAAACGTATTCTGTAGGAACGTATTCTGTGAAAACGTATTCTGTAGAAATGTATTCTGTAGGAACGTACCAGGGAGCGTTCTGTAGAAACGTATCCTGTAAAAGCGTACCAGCGCGTTCTGTGGAAACGTATTCTGTAGAAACGTATTCTGTGGAAACGTATTCTGTAGAAACGTATTCTGTGGAAACGTATTCTGTAGAAACGTATTCTGTGGAAGTGTATTCTGTAGAAACGTATTCTGTATAAACGTATTCTGTAGAAACATATTCTGTAGAAACGTATTCTGTGGAAATGTATTCTGTAGAAACGTATTCTGTAGAAACATATTCTGTAAAAACATATTCTGTGAAAGTGTATCCTGTAGAAACGTATTCTGTAGAAACGTATTCTGTAGAAACATATTCGGTAGAAACGTATTCTGCGGAAATGTATTCTGTAGAAACGTATTCCGTAGAAACGTATTCTGTGGAAACGTATTCTGTAGAAATATATTCTGTAGAAACGTACCAGGGAGCGTTCTGTAAAAACGTATTCTGTATAAACGTGTTCTGTAGAAACGTATTCTGTAGAAACGAATTCTGTGGAAATGTATTCTGTAGAAACGTATTCTGTAGAAACGTATTCTGTGGAAACGTATTCTGTAGAAATGTATTCTGTAGAAACGTATTCTGTGGAAATGTATTCTGTAGAAACGTATTCTGTAGAAACGTATTCTGTGGAAACGTATTCTGTAGAAACGTATTCTGTGGAAATGTAGTCTGTAGAAACGTATTCTGTAGAAACGTACTAGTGAAAGTTTTGTAGAAACGTATTCTGTAGAAATGTATTCTGTAGAACCGTATTCTGTAGAAACGTACTAGTGAAGGTTCTGTAGAAACGTATTCTGCAGAAATGTATCCTGTAGAAACGTATTCTGTAGAAACGTACCAGTGGAAGTTCTGTAGAAACATATTCTGTAGAAATGTATTCTGTAAAAACGTATTCTGTAGACACGTACTAGTAAAAGTTCTGTAGAAACGTATTCTGTAGAAAATTATTCTGTATGAACGTATTCTGTAGAAACGTATTCTGTAGAAACGTACTGGTGAAGGTTCTGTAGAAACGTATTTTGTAGAAATGTATTCTGTAGAAACGTATTCTGTAGAAACGTACTAGTGAAAGTTTTGTAGAAACGTATTCTGTAGAAATGTATCCTGTAGAAACGTATTCTGTAGAAACGTACCAGTGGAAGTTCTGTAGAAACATATTCTGTAAAAATGTATTCTGTAAAAACGTATTCTGTAGACACGTACTAGTAAAAGTTCTGTAGAAACGTATTCTGTAGAAAATTATTCTGTATGAACGTATTCTGTAGAAACGTATTCTGTAGAAACGTACTGGTGAAGGTTCTGTAGAAACGTATTTTGTAGAAATGTATTCTGTCGAAACGTATTCTGTAGAAACGTACTAGTGAAAGTTCTGTAGAAACGTGATCTGTAGAAATATATTCTGTAGAAACGTACTAGTGAAAGTTCTGTAGAAACGTGTTCTGTAGAAATGTATTCTGTAGAAACGTATTCTGTAGAAATGTACCAGTGAAAGTTCTGTAGAAACGTGTTCTGTAGAAATGTATTCTGTAGAAACGTATTCTGTAGAAACGTACTAGTAAAAGTTCTGTAGAAACGTATTCTGTAGAAATGTATTCTGTAGAAACGTATTCTGTAGAAACGAACTATTGAAAGTTCTGTAAAAACGTATTCTGTAGAAATGTAATCTGTAGAAACGTATTCTGTAGAAATGTATTCTGTAGAAACGTATTCTGTAGAAACGTACTAGTGAAAGTTCTGTAGAAACGTATTCTGTAGAAATGTATTCTGTAGAAACGTATTCTGTAGAAACGTACTAGTGAAAGTTCTGTAGAAACGTATTCTGTAGAAATGTATTCTGTAGAAACGTATTCTGTAGTAACGAACTAGTGAAAGTTCTGTAGAAACGTATTCTGTAGAAATGTAATCTGTAGAAACGTATTCTGTAGAAATGTATTCTGTAGAAACGTATTCTGTAGAAACGAACTAGTGAAAGTTCTGTAGAAACGTATTCTGTAGAAATGTAATCTGTAGAAACGTATTCTGTAGAAATGTATTCTGTAGAAACGTATTCTGTAGAAACGTACTAGTGGAAGTTCTGTAGAAACGTATTCTGTAGAAATGTATTCTGTAGAAACGTATTCTGTAGAAACGTACTAGTGAAAGTTCTGTAAAAACGTGTTCTGTAGAAATGTATTCTGTAGGAACGTACTAGTGAAGGTTCTGTAGAAACGTATTCTGTAGAAACGTATTCTGTAGAAACGTACCGGTGAAGGTTCTGTAGAAACGTATTTTTTAGAAATGTATTCTGTAGAAACGTATTCTGTAGAAACGTACTAGTGAAAGTTCTGTAAAAACGTATTCTGTAGAAATGTATCCTGTAGAAACGTATTCTGTAGAAACGTACCAGTGGAAGTTCTGTAGAAACATATTCTGTAGAAACGTATTCTGTAAAAACGTATTCTGTAGACACGTACTAGTAAAAGTTCTGTAGCAACGTATTCTGTAGAAAATTATTCTGTATGAACGTATTCTGTAGAAACGTATTCTGTAGAAACGTACTGGTGAAGGTTCTGTAGAAACGTATTTTGTAGAAATGTATTCTGTAGAAACGTATTTTGTAGAAACGTACTAGTGAAAGTTCTGTAGAAACGTGTTCCGTAGAAATGTATTCTGTAGAAACGTATTCTGTAGAAACGTATTCTGTAGAAACGTACTAGTGAAGGTTCTGTACAAACGTATTCTGTAGAAACGTATTCTGTAGAAACGTACTAGTAAAGGTTCTGTACAAACGTATTCTGTAGAAATGTATTCTGTAGAAACGTATTCTGTAGGAACGTACCAGTGAAAGTTCTGTAGAAACGTATTCTGTAGAAATGTATTCTGTAGAAACGTATTCTGTAGAAACGTACTAGTGAAAGTTCTGTAGAAACGTGTTCTGTAGAAATGTATTCTGTAGAAACGTATTCTGTAGAAACGTACCAGTGAAAGTTCTGTAGAAACGTATTCTGTAGAAATGTATTCTGTAGAAACGTATTCTGTAGAAACGTACTAGTGAAAGTTCTGTAGAAACGTGTTCTGTAGAAATGTATTCTGTAGAAACGTACTAGTGAAAGTTCTGTAGAAACGTGTTCTGTAGAAATGTATTCTGTAGAAACGTATTCTGTAGAAACGTATTCTGTAGAAACGTACTAGTGAAGGTTCTGTACAAACGTATTCTGTAGAAATGTATTCTGTAGAAACGTATTCTGTAGGAACGTACTAGTGAAAGTTCTGTAGAAACGTAATCTGTAGAAATGTATTCTGTAGAAACGTATTCTGTAGAAACGTACTAGTGAAAGTTCTGTAGAAACGTGTTCTGTAGAAATGTATTCTGTAGAAACGTATTCTGTAGAAACGTATCAGTGAAAGTTCTGTAGAAACGTATTCTGTAGAAACGTACTAGTGAAAGTTCTGTAGAAACGTATTCTGTAGAAATGTATTCTGTAGAAACGTATTCTGTAGAAACGTACTAGTGAAAGTTCTGTAGAAACGTGTTCTGTAGAAATGTATTCAGTAGAAACGTACTAGTGAAGGTTCTGTAGAAACGTATTCTGTAGAAATGTATTCTGTAGAAACGTATTCTGTAGAAACGTACTAGTGAAAGTTCTGTAGAAACGTGGTCTGTAGAAATGTATTCTGTAGAAACGTACTAGTGAAAGTTCTGTAGAAACGTGTTCTGTAGAAATGTATTCTGTAGAAACGTATTCTGTAGAAACGTATTCTGTAGAAACGTACTAGTGAAGGTTCTGTAGAAACGTGTTCTGTAGAAATGTATTCTGTAGAAACGTACTAGTGAAGGTTCTGTGGAAACGTATTTTGTAGAAATGTATTCTGTAGAAACGTATTCTGTAGAAACGTACTAGTGAAGGTTCTGTAGAAACGTATTCTGTAGAAACGTACTAGTGAAGGTTCTGTACAAACGTGTTCTGTAGAAACGTATTCTGTAGAAACGTACTAGTGAAGGTTCCGTACAAACGTATTCTGTAGAAATGTATTCTGTGGAAACGTATTCCGTAGAAACGTACTAGTGAAAGTTCTGTAGAAACGTGTTCTGTAGAAATGTATTCTGTAGAAACGTACTAGTGAAGGTTCTGTGGAAACGTATTTTGTAGAAATGTATTCTGTAGAAACGTATTCTGTAGAAACGTACTAGTGAAAGTTCTGTAGAAACGTATTCTGTAGAAATGTATTCTGTAGAAACGTATTCTGTAGAAACGAACTAGTGAAAGTTCTGTAGAAACGTATTCTGTAGAAATGTAATCTGTAGAAACGTATTCTGTAGAAATGTATTCTGTAGAAACGTATTCTGTAGAAACGTACTAGTGAAAGTTCTGTAGAAACGTATTCTGTAGAAATGTATTCTGTAGAAACGTATTCTGTAGAAACGTACTAGTGAAAGTTCTGTAGAAACGTGTTCTGTAGAAATGTATTCAGTAGAAACGTACTAGTGAAGGTTCTGTAGAAACGTATTCTGTAGAAATGTATTCTGTAGTAACGTATTCTGTAGAAACGTACTAGTGAAAGTTCTGTAGAAACGTGTTCTGTAGAAATGTATTCTGTAGAAACGTATTCTGTAGAAACGTATTCTGTAGAAACGTACTAGTGAAGGTTCTGTACAAACGTATTCTGTAGAAACGTATTCTGTCGAAACGTACTAGTGAAGGTTCTGTACAAACGTATTCTGTAGAAATGTATTGTGTAGAAACGTATTCTGTAGGAACATACTAGTGAAAGTTCTGTAGAAACGTATTCTGTAGAAATGTATTCTGTAGAAACGTATTCTGTAGAAACGTACAAGTGAAAGTTCTGTAGAAACGTATTCTGTAGAAATGTATTCTGTAGAAACGTATTCTGTAGAAACGAACTAGTGAAAGTTCTGTAGAAACGTATTCTGTAGAAATGTAATCTGTAGAAACGTATTCTGTAGAAATGTATTCTGTAGAAACGTATTCTGTAGAAAAGTAGTAGTGAAAGTTCTGTAGAAACGTATTCTGTAGAAATGTATACTGTAGAAACGTATTCTGTAGAAACGTACTAGTGAAGGTTCTGTACAAACGTATTCTGTAGAAACGTATTCTGTATAAACGTACTAGTGAAGGTTCTGTACAAACGTATTCTGTAGAAATGTATTGTGTAGAAACGTATTCTGTAGGAACGTACTAGTGAAAGTTCTGTAGAAACGTATTCTGTAGAAATGTATTCTGTAGAAACGTATTCTGTAGAAACGTACTAGTGAAAGTTCTGTAGAAACGTATTCTGTAGAAATGTATTCTGTAGAAACGTATTCTGTAGAAACGAACTAGTGAAAGTTCTGTAGAAACGTATTCTGTAGAAATGTAATCTGTAGAAACGTATTCTGTAGAAATGTATTCTGTAGAAACGTATTCTGTAGAAAAGTACTAGTGAAAGTTCTGTAGAAACGTATTCTGTAGAAATGTATTCTGTAGAAACGTATTCTGTAGAAACGTATTCTGTAGAAACGTACTAGTGAAGGTTCTGTACAAACGTATTCTGTAGAAACGTATTCTGTAGAAACGTACTAGTGAAGGTTCTGTAGAAACGTATTCTGTAGAAATGAATTCTGTAGAAACGTATTCTGTAGAAACGTACTAGTGAAAGTTCTGTAGAAACGTGTTCTGTAGAATCGTATTCTGTAGAAACGTATTCTGTAGAAACGTACCATTGAAAGTTCTGTAGAAACGTATTCTGTAGAAATGTATTCTGTAGAAACGTATTCTGTAGAAACGTACTAGTGAAGGTTCTGTACAAACGTATTCTGTAGAAACGTATTCTGTAGAAACGTACTAGTGAAGGTTCTGTACAAACGTATTCTGTAGAAATGTATTGTGTAGAAACGTATTCTGTAGGAACGTACTAGTGAAAGTTCTGTAGAAACGTATTCTGTAGAAATGTATTCTGTAGAAACTTTTTCTGTAGAAACGTACTAGTGAAAGTTCTGTAGAAACGTATTCTGTAGAAATGTATTCTGTAGAAACGTATTCTGTAGAAACGTACTAGTGAAGGTTCTGTACAAACGTATTCTGTAGAAACGTATTCTGTAGAAACGTACTAGTGAAGGTTCTGTACAAACGTATTCTGTAGAAATGTATTCTGTAGAAACGTATTCTGTAGAAACGAACTAGTGAAAGTTCTGTAGAAACGTATTCTGTAGAAATGTATTCTGTAGAAACGTATTCTGTAGAAACGTATTCTGTAGAAACGTACTAGTGAAAGTTCTGTAGAAACGTGTTCTGTAGAAATGTATTCTGTAGAAACGTATTCTGTAGAAACGTACTAGTGAAAGTTCTGTAGAAACGTGTTCTGTAGAAATGTATTCTGTAGAAACGTACCAGTGAAAGTTCTGTAGAAACGTGTTCTGTAGAAATGTATTCTGTAGAAACGTATTCTGTAGAAACGTATTCTGTAGAAACGTACTAGTGAAGGTTCTGTACAAACGTATTCTGTAGAAATGTATTCTGTAGAAACGTATTCTGTAGGAACGTACTAGTGAAAGTTCTGTAGAAACGTATTCTGTAGAAACGTATTCTGTAGAAACGTATTCTGTAGAAACGTACTAGTGAAGGTTCTGTACAAACGTATTCTGTAGAAACGTATTCTGTAGAAACGTACTAGTGAAGGTTCTGTACAAACGTATTCTGTAGAAACGTATTCTGTAGAAACGTATTCTGTAGAAACGTACTAGTGAAAGTTCTGTAGAAACGTATTCTGTGGAAATGTATTCTGTAGAAACGTATTCTGTAGAAACGTACTAGTGAAAGTTCTGTAGAAACGTATTCTGTAGAAATGTATTCTGTAGAAATGTATTCTGTAGAAACGTACTAGTGAAAGTTCTGTAGAAACGTGTTCTGTAGAAATGTATTCTGTAGAAACGTACTAGTGAAGGTTCTGTAGAAACGTATTCTGTAGAAATGTATTCTGTAAAAACGTATTCTGTAGAAACGTACTAGTGAAAGTTCTGTAGAAACGTATTCTGTAGAAATGTATTCTGTAGAAACGTATTCTGTAGAAACGTATTCTGTAGAAACGTACTAGTGAAGGTTCTGTACAAACGTATTCTGTAGAAATGTATTGTGTAGAAACGTATTCTGTAGGAACGTACTAGTGAAAGTTCTGTAGAAACGTATTCTGTAGAAATGTATTCTGTAGAAACGTATTCTGTAGAAAAGTACTAGTGAAAGTTCTGTAGAAACGTGTTCTGTAGAAATGTATTCTGTAGAAACGTACTAGTGAAGGTTCTGTAGAAACGTATTCTGTAGAAATGTATTCTCTAAAAACGTATTCTGTAGAAACGTACTAGTGAAAGTTCTGTAGAAACGTATTCTGTAGAAATGTATTCTGTAGAAGCGTATTCTGTAGAAACGAACTAGTGAAAGTTCTGTAGAAACGTATTCTGTAGAAATGTAATCTGTAGAAACGTATTCTGTAGAAATGTATTCTGTAGAAACGTATTCTGTAGAAACGTACTAGTGAAAGTTCTGTAGAAACGTATTCTGTAGAAATGTATTCTGTAGAAACGTATTCTGTAGAAACGTACTTGTGAAGGTTCTGTAGAAACGTATTCTGTAGAAATGTATTCTGTAGAAACGTATTCTGTAGAAACGTACTAGTGAAAGTTCTGTAGAAACGTATTCTGTAGAAACGTACTAGTGAAAGTTCTGTAGAAATGTATTCTGTAGTAATGTATTCTGTAGAAACGTATTCTGTAGAAACGTATTCTGCAGAAACGTACTAGTGAAGGTTCTGTAGAAACGTATTCTGTAGAAACGTATTCTGTAGAAACATACTAGTGAAAGTTCTGTAGAAACGTATTCTGTAGAAATGTATTCTGTAGAAACGTATTCTGTAGAAACGAACTAGTGAAAGTTCTGTAGAAACGTATTCTGTAGAAATGTAATCTGTAGAAACGTATTCTGTAGAAATGTATTCTGTAGAAACGTATTCTGTAGAAAAGTACTAGTGAAGGTTCTGTAGAAACGTATTCTGTAGAAATGTATTCTGTAGAAACGTATTCTGTAGAAACGTACTAGTGAAGGTTCTGTACAAACGTATTCTGTAGAAACGTATTCTGTAGGAACGTACTAGTGAAGGTTCTGTACAAACGTATTCTGTAGAAATGTATTGTGTAGAAACGTATTCTGTAGGAACGTACTAGTGAAAGTTCTGTAGAAACGTATTCTGTAAAAATGTATTCTGTAGAAACGTATTCTGTAGAAACGTACTAGTGAAAGTTCTGTAGAAACGTATTCTGTAGAAATGTATTCTGTAGAAACGTATTCTGTAGTAACGAACTAGTGAAAGTTCTGTAGAAACGTATTCTGTAGAAATGTAATCTGTAGAAACGTATTCTGTAGAAATGTATTCTGTAGAAACGTATTCTGTAGAAACGAACTAGTGAAAGTTCTGTAGAAACGTATTCTGTAGAAATGTAATCTGTAGAAACGTATTCTGTAGAAATGTATTCTGTAGAAACGTATTCTGTAGAAACGTACTAGTGGAAGTTCTGTAGAAACGTATTCTGTAGAAATGTATTCTGTAGAAACGTATTCTGTAGAAACGTACTAGTGAAAGTTCTGTAGAAACGTGTTCTGTAGAAATGTATTCTGTAGGAACGTACTAGTGGAGGTTCTGTAGAAACGTATTCTGTAGAAACGTATTCTGTAGAAACGTACCGGTGAAGGTTCTGTAGAAACGTATTTTTTAGAAATGTATTCTGTAGAAACGTATTCTGTAGAAACGTACTAGTGAAAGTTCTGTAAAAACGTATTCTGTAGAAATGTATCCTGTAGAAACGTATTCTGTAGAAACGTACCAGTGGAAGTTCTGTAGAAACATATTCTGTAGAAACGTATTCTGTAAAAACGTATTCTGTAGACACGTACTAGTAAAAGTTCTGTAGAAACGTATTCTGTAGAAAATTATTCTGTATGAACGTATTCTGTAGAAACGTATTCTGTAGAAACGTACTGGTGAAGGTTCTGTAGAAACGTATTTTGTAGAAATGTATTCTGTAGAAACGTATTCTGTAGAAACGTACTAGTGAAAGTTCTGTAGAAACGTGATCTGTAGAAATATATTCTGTAGAAACGTACTAGTGAAAGTTCTGTAGAAACGTGTTCCGTAGAAATGTATTCTGTAGAAACGTATTCTGTAGAAACGTATTCTGTAGAAACGTACTAGTGAAGGTTCTGTACAAACGTATTCTGTAGAAACGTATTCTGTAGAAACGTACTAGTAAAGGTTCTGTACAAACGTATTCTGTAGAAATGTATTCTGTAGAAACGTATTCTGTAGGAACGTACCAGTGAAAGTTCTGTAGAAACGTATTCTGTAGAAATGTATTCTGTAGAAACGTATTCTGTAGAAACGTACTAGTGAAAGTTCTGTAGAAACGTGTTCTGTAGAAATGTATTCTGTAGAAACGTATTCTGTAGAAACGTACCAGTGAAAGTTCTGTAGAAACGTATTCTGTAGAAATGTATTCTGTAGAAACGTATTCTGTAGAAACGTACTAGTGAAAGTTCTGTAGAAACGTGTTCTGTAGAAATGTATTCTGTAGAAACGTACTAGTGAAAGTTCTGTAGAAACGTGTTCTGTAGAAATGTATTCTGTAGAAACGTATTCTGTAGAAACGTATTCTGTAGAAACGTACTAGTGAAGGTTCTGTACAAACGTATTCTGTAGAAATGTATTCTGTAGAAACGTATTCTGTAGGAACGTACTAGTGAAAGTTCTGTAGAAACGTAATCTGTAGAAATGTATTCTGTAGAAACGTATTCTGTAGAAACGTACTAGTGAAAGTTCTGTAGAAACGTGTTCTGTAGAAATGTATTCTGTAGAAACGTATTCTGTAGAAACGTATCAGTGAAAGTTCTGTAGAAACGTATTCTGTAGAAACGTACTAGTGAAAGTTCTGTAGAAACGTGTTCTGTAGAAATGTATTCTGTAGAAACGTACTAGTGAAGGTTCTGTAGAAACGTATTCTGTAGAAATGTATTCTGTAGAAACGTATTCTGTAGAAACGTACTAGTGAAAGTTCTGTAGAAACGTGTTCTGTAGAAATGTATTCTGTAGAAACGTACTAGTGAAAGTTCTGTAGAAACGTGTTCTGTAGAAATGTATTCTGTAGAAACGTATTCTGTAGAAACGTATTCTGTAGAAACGTACTGCTGAAGGTTCTGTACAAACGTATTCTGTAGAAACGTATTCTGTAGAAACGTACTAGTGAAGGTTCCGTACAAACGTATTCTGTAGAAATGTATTCTGTGGAAACGTATTCCGTAGAAACGTACTAGTGAAAGTTCTGTAGAAACGTAATCTGTAGAAATGTATTCTGTAGAAACGTATTCTGTAGAAACGTACTAGTGAAAGTTCTGTAGAAACGTGTTCTGTAGAAATGTATTCTGTAGAAACGTATTCTGTAGAAACGTATCAGTGAAAGTTCTGTAGAAACGTATTCTGTAGAAATGTATTCTGTGGAAACGTATTCTGTAGAAACGTACTAGTGAAGGTTCTGTACAAACGTATTCTGTAGAAACGTATTCTGTAGAAACGTACTAGTGAAGGTTCCGTACAAACGTATTCTGTAGAAATGTATTCTGTGGAAACGTATTCCGTAGAAACGTACTAGTGAAAGTTCTGTAGAAACGTGTTCTGTAGAAATGTATTCTGTAGAAACGTACTAGTGAAGGTTCTGTGGAAACGTATTTTGTAGAAATGTATTCTGTAGAAACGTATTCTGTAGAAACGTACAAGTGAAAGTTCTGTAGAAACGTATTCTGTAGAAACGAACTAGTGAAAGTTCTGTAGAAACGTATTCTGTAGAAATGTGATCTGTAGAAACGTATTCTGTAGAAATGTATTCTGTAGAAACGTATTCTGTAGAAACGTACTAGTGAAAGTTCTGTAGAAACGTATTCTGTAGAAATGTATTCTGTAGAAACGTATTCTGTAGAAACGTACTAGTGAAAGTTCTGTAGAAACGTGTTCTGTAGAAATGTATTCAGTAGAAACGTACTAGTAAAGGTTCTGTAGAAACGTATTCTGTAGAAATGTTTTCTGTAGTAACGTATTCTGTAGAAACGTACTAGTGAAAGTTCTGTAGAAACGTGTTCTGTAGAAATGTATTCTGTAGAAACGTATTCTGTAGAAACGTATTCTGTAGAAACGTACTAGTGAAGGTTCTGTACAAACGTATTCTGTAGAAACGTATTCTGTCGAAACGTACTAGTGAAGGTTCTGTACAAACGTATTCTGTAGAAATGTATTGTGTAGAAACGTATTCTGTAGGAACATACTAGTGAAAGTTCTGTAGAAACGTATTCTGTAGAAATGTATTCTGTAGAAACGTATTCTGTAGAAACGAACTAGTGAAAGTTCTGTAGAAACGTATTCTGTAGAAAAGTAGTAGTGAAAGTTCTGTAGAAACGTATTCTGTAGAAATGTATACTGTAGAAACGTATTCTGTAGAAACGTACTAGTGAAGGTTCTGTACAAACGTATTCTGTAGAAACGTATTCTGTATAAACGTACTAGTGAAGGTTCTGTACAAACGTATTCTGTAGAAATGTATTGTGTAGAAACGTATTCTGTAGGAACGTACTAGTGAAAGTTCTGTAGAAACGTATTCTGTAGAAATGTATTCTGTAGAAACGTATTCTGTAGAAACGTACTAGTGAAAGTTCTGTAGAAACGTATTCTGTAGAAATGTATTCTGTAGAAACGTATTCTGTAGAAACGAACTAGTGAAAGTTCTGTAGAAACGTATTCTGTAGAAATGTAATCTGTAGAAACGTATTCTGTAGAAATGTATTCTGTAGAAACGTATTCTGTAGAAAAGTACTAGTGAAAGTTCTGTAGAAACGTATTCTGTAGAAATGTATTCTGTAGAAACGTATTCTGTAGAAACGTATTCTGTAGAAACGTACTAGTGAAGGTTCTGTACAAACGTATTCTGTAGAAACGTATTCTGTAGAAACGTACTAGTGAAGGTTCTGTAGAAACGTATTCTGTAGAAATGAATTCTGTAGAAACGTATTCTGTAGAAACGTACTAGTGAAAGTTCTGTAGAAACGTTTTCTGTAGAATCGTATTCTGTAGAAACGTATTCTGTAGAAACGTACCAGTGAAAGTTCTGTAGAAACGTATTCTGTAGAAATGTATTCTGTAGAAACGTATTCTGTAGAAACGTACTAGTGAAGGTTCTGTACAAACGTATTCTGTAGAAACGTATTCTGTAGAAACGTACTAGTGAAGGTTCTGTACAAACGTATTCTGTAGAAATGTATTGTGTAGAAACGTATTCTGTAGGAACGTACTAGTGAAAGTTCTGTAGAAACGTATTCTGTAGAAATGTATTCTGTAGAAACGTATTCTGTAGAAACGTACTAGTGAAAGTTCTGTAGAAACGTGTTCTGTAGAAATGTATTCTGTAGAAACGTACCAGTGAAAGTTCTGTAGAAACGTGTTCTGTAGAAATGTATTCTGTAGAAACGTATTCTGTAGAAACGTATTCTGTAGAAACGTACTAGTGAAGGTTCTGTACAAACGTATTCTGTAGAAATGTATTCTGTAGAAACGTATTCTGTAGGAACGTACTAGTGAAAGTTCTGTAGAAACGTATTCTGTAGAAACGTATTCTGTAGAAACGTATTCTGTAGAAACGTACTAGTGAAGGTTCTGTACAAACGTATTCTGTAGAAACGTACTACTGAAAGTTCTGTAGAAACGTATTCTGTAGAAATGTATTCTGTAGAAACGTATTCTGTAGAAACGTATTCTGTAGAAACGTACTAGTGAAGGTTCTGTACAAACGTATTCTGTAGAAATGTATTGTGTAGAAACGTATTCTGTAGGAACGTACTAGTGAAAGTTCTGTAGAAACGTATTCTGTAGAAATGTATTCTGTAGAAACGTATTCTGTAGAAAAGTACTAGTGAAAGTTCTGTAGAAACGTGTTCTGTAGAAATGTATTCTGTAGAAACGTACTAGTGAAGGTTCTGTAGAAACGTATTCTGTAGAAACGTACTAGTGAAGGTTCTGTACAAACGTATTCTGTAGAAATGTATTGTGTAGAAACGTATTCTGTAGGAACGTACTAGTGAAAGTTCTGTAGAAACGTATTCTGTAGAAATGTATTCTGTAGAAACTTTTTCTGTAGAAACGTACTAGTGAAAGTTCTGTAGAAACGTATTCTGTAGAAATGTATTCTGTAGAAACGTATTCTGTAGAAACGTACTAGTGAAGGTTCTGTACAAACGTATTCTGTAGAAACGTATTCTGTAGAAACGTACTAGTGAAGGTTCTGTACAAACGTATTCTGTAGAATTGTATTGTGTAGAAACGTATTCTGTAGGAACGTACTAGTGAAAGTTCTGTAGAAACGTATTCTGTAGAAATGTATTCTGTAGAAACGTATTCTGTAGAAACGTACTAGAGAAAGTTCTGTAGAAACGTGTTGTGTAGAAATGTATTCTGTAGAAACGTACTAGTGAAAGTTCTGTAGAAACGTATTCTGTAGAAATGTATTCTGTAGAAACGTATTCTGTAGAAACGAACTAGTGAAAGTTCTGTAGAAACGTATTCTGTAGAAATGTATTCTGTAGAAACGTATTCTGTAGAAACGTATTCTGTAGAAACGTACTAGTGAAAGTTCTGTAGAAACGTGTTCTGTAGAAATGTATTCTGTAGAAACGTATTCTGTAGAAACGTACTAGTGAAAGTTCTGTAGAAACGTGTTCTGTAGAAATGTATTCTGTAGAAACGTACCAGTGAAAGTTCTGTAGAAACGTGTTCTGTAGAAATGTATTCTGTAGAAACGTATTCTGCAGAAACGTATTCTGTAGAAACGTACTAGTGAAGGTTCTGTACAAACGTATTCTGTAGAAATGTATTCTGTAGAAACGTATTCTGTAGGAACGTACTAGTGAAAGTTCTGTAGAAACGTATTCTGTAGAAACGTATTCTGTAGAAACGTATTCTGTAGAAACGTACTAGTGAAGGTTCTGTACAAACGTATTCTGTAGAAACGTATTCTGTAGAAACGTACTAGTGAAGGTTCTGTACAAACGTATTCTGTAGAAACGTATTCTGTAGAAACGTATTCTGTAGAAACGTACTAGTGAAAGTTCTGTAGAAACGTATTCTGTGGAAATGTATTCTGTAGAAACGTATTCTGTAGAAACGTACTAGTGAAAGTTCTGTAGAAACGTATTCTGTAGAAATGTATTCTGTAGAAATGTATTCTGTAGAAACGTACTAGTGAAAGTTCTGTAGAAACGTGTTCTGTAGAAATGTATTCTGTAGAAACGTACTAGTGAAGGTTCTGTAGAAACGTATTCTGTAGAAATGTATTCTGTAAAAACGTATTCTGTAGAAACGTACTAGTGAAAGTTCTGTAGAAACGTATTCTGTAGAAATGTATTCTGTAGAAACGTATTCTGTAGAAACGTATTCTGTAGAAACGTACTAGTGAAGGTTCTGTACAAACGTATTCTGTAGAAATGTATTGTGTAGAAACGTATTCTGTAGGAACGTACTAGTGAAAGTTCTGTAGAAACGTATTCTGTAGAAATGTATTCTGTAGAAACGTATTCTGTAGAAAAGTACTAGTGAAAGTTCTGTAGAAACGTGTTCTGTAGAAATGTATTCTGTAGAAACGTACTAGTGAAGGTTCTGTAGAAACGTATTCTGTAGAAATGTATTCTGTAAAAACGTATTCTGTAGAAACGTACTAGTGAAAGTTCTGTAGAAACGTATTCTGTAGAAATGTATTCTGTAGAAACGTATTCTGTAGAAACGAACTAGTGAAAGTTCTGTAGAAACGTATTCTGTAGAAATGTAATCTGTAGAAACGTATTCTGTAGAAATGTATTCTGTAGAAACGTATTCTGTAGAAACGTACTAGTGAAAGTTCTGTAGAAACGTATTCTGTAGAAACGTACTAGTGAAAGTTCTGTAGAAATGTATTCTGTAGTAATGTATTCTGTAGAAACGTATTCTGTAGAAACGTATTCTGCAGAAACGTACTAGTGAAGGTTCTGTAGAAACGTATTCTGTAGAAACGTATTCTGTAGAAACGTACTAGTGAAAGTTCTGTAGAAACGTATTCTGTAGAAATGTATTCTGTAGAAACGTATTCTGTAGAAACGTACCAGTGAAAGTTCTGTAGAAACTTATTCTGTAGAAATGTATTCTGTAGAAACGTATTCTGTAGAAATGTATTCTGTAGAAACGTATTCTGTAGAAACGTACTAGTCAAAGTTCTGTAGAAACGTGTTCTGTAGAAATGTATTCTGTAGAAACGTATTCTGTAGAAACGTATTCTGTAGAAACGTACTAGTGAAGGTTCTGTAGAAACGTATTCTGTAGAAATGTATTCTGTAGAAACGTATTCTGTAGAAACGTACTAGTGAAAGTTCTGTGGAAACGTATTCTGTAGAAATGTATTCTGTAGAAACGTATTCTGTAGAAACGAACCAGTGAAAGTTCTGTGGAAACGTATTCTGTAGAAATGTATTTTGTAGAAACGTATTCTGTAGAAACGTACCAGTGAAAGTTCTGTAGAAACATATTATGTAGAAATGTATTCTGTAAGAACGTATCCACTAGAAACGTACTAGTGAAAGTTCTGTAGAAACGTATTCTGTAGAAATGTATTCTGTAGAAACGTATTCTGCAGAAACTTATTCTGTAGAAACGGACTAGTGAAAGTTCTGTAGAAACGTATTCTGTAGAAATGTATTCTGTAGAAACGTATTCTGTAGAAACGTACGAGTGAAAGTTCTGTAGAAACGTATTCTGTAGAAATGTATTCTGTAGAAACGTATTCTGTAGAAACGTACTAGTGAAGGTTCTGTAGAAACGTATTCTGTAGAAATGTATTCTGTAGAAACGTATTCTGTAGAAACGTACGAGTGAAAGTTCTGTAGAAACGTATTCTGTAGAAATGTATTCTGTAGAAACGTATTCTGTAGAAACGTACTAGTGAAAGTTCTGTAGAAACGTATTCTGTAGAAATGTATTCTGTAGAATACGTAAATAAACGTATTCTGCAGAAACGTACTAGTGAAAGTTCTGTAGAAACGTATTTTGTAGAAATGTATTCTGTAGAAACGTATTCTGTAGAAACGAACTAGTGAAAGTTCTGTAGAAATGTATTCTGTAGAAATGTATTCTGTAGAAATGTATTCTGTAGAAACGTATTCTGTAGAAACGTACCAGTGAAAGTTCTGTAGAAACATATTCCGTAGAAATGTATTCTGTAAAAACGTATTCTGTAGAAACGTACTAGTCAAAGTTCTGTAGAAACGTGTTCTGTAGAAATGTATTCTGTAGAAACGTATTCTGTAGAAACGTATTCTGTAGAAACGTACTAGTGAAGGTTCTGTAGAAACGTATTCTGTAGAAATGTATTCTGTAGAAACGTATTCTGTAGAAACGTACTAGTGAAAGTTCTGTGGAAACGTATTCTGTAGAAATGTATTCTGTAGAAACGTATTCTGTAGAAACGAACCAGTGAAAGTTCTGTGGAAACGTATTCTGTAGAAATGTATTCTGTAGAAACGTATTCTGTAGAAACGTACCAGTGAAAGTTCTGTAGAAACATATCATGTAGAAATGTATTCTGTAAGAACGTATCCACTAGAAACGTACTAGTGAAAGTTCTGTAGAAACGTATTCTGTAGAAATGTATTCTGTAGAAACGTATTCTGCAGAAACTTATTCTGTAGAAACGGACTAGTGAAAGTTCTGTAGAAACGTATTCTGTAGAAATGTATTCTGTAGAAACGTATTCTGTAGAAACGTACGAGTGAAAGTTCTGTAGAAACGTATTCTGTAGAAATGTATTCTGTAGAAACGTATTCTGTAGAAACGTACGAGTGAAAGTTCTGTAGAAACGTATTCTGTAGAAATGTATTCTGTAGAAACGTATTCTGTAGAAACGTACTAGTGAAAGTTCTGTAGAAACGTATTCTGTAGAAATGTATTCTGTAGAATACGTAAATAAACGTATTCTGCAGAAACGTACTAGTGAAAGTTCTGTAGAAACGTATTTTGTAGAAATGTATTCTGTAGAAACGTATTCTGTAGAAACGAACTAGTGAAAGTTCTGTAGAAATGTATTCTGTAGAAATGTATTCTGTAGAAATGTATTCTGTAGAAACGTATTCTGTAGAAACGTACCAGTGAAAGTTCTGTAGAAACATATTCCGTAGAAATGTATTCTGTAAAAACGTATTCTGTAGAAACGTACTAGTCAAAGTTCTGTAGAAACGTGTTCTGTAGAAATGTATTCTGTAGAAACGTATTCTGTAGAAACGTATTCTGTAGAAACGTACTAGTGAAGGTTCTGTAGAAACGTATTCTGTAGAAATGTATTCTGTAAAAACGTATTCTGTAGAAACGTACTAGTGAAAGTTCTGTGGAAACGTATTCTGTAGAAATGTATTCTGTAGAAACGTATTCTGTAGAAACGAACCAGTGAAAGTTCTGTGGAAACGTATTCTGTAGAAATGTATTCTGTAGAAACGTATTCTGTAGAAACGTACCAGTGAAAGTTCTGTAGAAACATATCATGTAGAAATGTATTCTGTAAGAACGTATCCACTAGAAACGTACTAGTGAAAGTTCTGTAGAAACGTATTCTGTAGAAATGTATTCTGTAGAAACGTATTCTGTAGAAACTTATTCTGTAGAAACGGACTAGTGAAAGTTCTGTAGAAACGTATTCTGTAGAAATGTATTCTGTAGAAACGTATTCTGTAGAAACGAACCAGTGAAAGTTCTGTGGAAACGTATTCTGTAGAAATGTATTCTGTAGAAACGTATTCTGTAGAAACGAACCAGTGAAAGTTCTGTGGAAACGTATTCTGTAGAAATGTATTCTGTAGAAACGTATTCTGTAGAAACGTACCAGTGAAAGTTCTGTAGAAACATATCATGTAGAAATGTATTCTGTAAGAACGTATCCACTAGAAACGTACTAGTGAAAGTTCTGTAGAAACGTATTCTGTAGAAATGTATTCTGTAGAAACGTATTCTGTAGAAACTTATTCTGTAGAAACGGACTAGTGAAAGTTCTGTAGAAACGTATTCTGTAGAAATGTATTCTGTAGAAACGTATTCTGTAGAAACGTACTAGTGAAGGTTCTGTAGAAACGTATTCTGTAGAAATGTATTCTGTAGAAACGTATTCTGTAGAAACGTACGAGTGAAAGTTCTGTAGAAACGTATTCTGTAGAAATGTATTCTGTAGAAACGTATTCTGTAGAAACGTACTAGTGAAAGTTCTGTAGAAACGTATTCTGTAGAAATGTATTCTGTAGAATACGTAAATAAACGTATTCTGCAGAAACGTACTAGTGAAAGTTCTGTAGAAACGTATTTTGTAGAAATGTATTCTGTAGAAACGTATTCTGTAGAAACGAACTAGTGAAAGTTCTGTAGAAATGTATTCTGTAGAAATGTATTCTGTAGAAATGTATTCTGTAGAAACGTATTCTGTAGAAACGTACCAGTGAAAGTTCTGTAGAAACATATTCCGTAGAAATGTATTCTGTAAAAACGTATTCTGTAGAAACGTACTAGTCAAAGTTCTGTAGAAACGTGTTCTGTAGAAATGTATTCTGTAGAAACGTATTCTGTAGAAACGTATTCTGTAGAAACGTACTAGTGAAGGTTCTGTAGAAACGTATTCTGTAGAAATGTATTCTGTAAAAACGTATTCTGTAGAAACGTACTAGTGAAAGTTCTGTGGAAACGTATTCTGTAGAAATGTATTCTGTAGAAACGTATTCTGTAGAAACGAACCAGTGAAAGTTCTGTGGAAACGTATTCTGTAGAAATGTATTCTGTAGAAACGTATTCTGTAGAAACGTACCAGTGAAAGTTCTGTAGAAACATATCATGTAGAAATGTATTCTGTAAGAACGTATCCACTAGAAACGTACTAGTGAAAGTTCTGTAGAAACGTATTCTGTAGAAATGTATTCTGTAGAAACGTATTCTGTAGAAACTTATTCTGTAGAAACGGACTAGTGAAAGTTCTGTAGAAACGTATTCTGTAGAAATGTATTCTGTAGAAACGTATTCTGTAGAAACGAACCAGTGAAAGTTCTGTGGAAACGTATTCTGTAGAAATGTATTCTGTAGAAACGTATTCTGTAGAAACGAACCAGTGAAAGTTCTGTGGAAACGTATTCTGTAGAAATGTATTCTGTAGAAACGTATTCTGTAGAAACGTACCAGTGAAAGTTCTGTAGAAACATATCATGTAGAAATGTATTCTGTAAGAACGTATCCACTAGAAACGTACTAGTGAAAGTTCTGTAGAAACGTATTCTGTAGAAATGTATTCTGTAGAAACGTATTCTGTAGAAACTTATTCTGTAGAAACGGACTAGTGAAAGTTCTGTAGAAACGTATTCTGTAGAAATGTATTCTGTAGAAACGTATTCTGTAGAAACGTACTAGTGAAGGTTCTGTAGAAACGTATTCTGTAGAAATGTATTCTGTAGAAACGTATTCTGTAGAAACGTACCAGTGAAAGTTCTGTAGAAACATATCATGTAGAAATGTATTCTGTAAGAACGTATCCACTAGAAACGTACTAGTGAAAGTTCTGTAGAAACGTATTCTGTAGAAATGTATTCTGTAGAAACGTATTCTGTAGAAACTTATTCTGTAGAAACGGACTAGTGAAAGTTCTGTAGAAACGTATTCTGTAGAAATGTATTCTGTAGAAACGTATTCTGTAGAAACGTACTAGTGAAGGTTCTGTAGAAACGTATTCTGTAGAAATGTATTCTGTAGAAACGTATTCTGTAGAAACGTACGAGTGAAAGTTCTGTAGAAACGTATTCTGTAGAAATGTATTCTGTAGAAACGTATTCTGTAGAAACGTACTAGTGAAAGTTCTGTAGAAACGTATTCTGTAGAAATGTATTCTGTAGAATACGTAAATAAACGTATTCTGCAGAAACGTACTAGTGAAAGTTCTGTAGAAACGTATTTTGTAGAAATGTATTCTGTAGAAACGTATTCTGTAGAAACGAACTAGTGAAAGTTCTGTAGAAATGTATTCTGTAGAAATGTATTCTGTAGAAATGTATTCTGTAGAAACGTATTCTGTAGAAACGTACCAGTGAAAGTTCTGTTGAAACATATTCCGTAGAAATGTATTCTGTAAAAACGTATTCTGTAGAAACGTACTAGTGAAAGTTCTGTAGAAACGTATTCTCAGAATTGAGAGATCTCAGAAAAAAATTTCCTCAGGATTTTCAAATAATAAGAATGCGTACGCCGAGATCTTGAAGAATTTCTTTCAACTCGCCCTAACTATTTAAAAATCGTTTTTTTATCATCCGGTCGATCGAATACATTCCTAATTTCGGTAACTTCGGAAACTGTAGCAACGTAACATTCTGGGCAAGCCACAAGGGTTACTGAATCTCGTAACATCAGCTGCGAGATATTACCGTCGAGTGACTTCGTCCAGCCTTTACCGTACGTTAACAAACCTCATACAATGGCTAGTGGCGTCATCGGGTTTCAACTCAAATAACTAGAAAGAGCGTAAAATGATCTGCGGGTTGCATACAGTAACGCTTACAGATCTGGCAGTTTTTCGTCTCATTAATTCCCAGCTATTACTAGAGTAAAAAGAACGACAGCCAGATCAGATGATAATAAGAAAAAGTAATAAAGTTTAGTGCCACAATTATCAAAAAGTTAATTTATTCTCATTTCCTGTCCTTCCCATACCTTGCGCAATGTATAATTTTTCTTATATAGTTTCTTAGTCTATGGGGTCTAAATGCAATTAATCATGCGCTTGTGAATAATTCCGGTAACAATTTTTAGACAGCGTAGGGTATTTGAAATTTTTTTTTTGTTTATGATGATTTACGAATGTGGATTCGTGCATCAAGAGCACTAGAAATTTGGTAATAATATATACCTATAATATCTCAATGATAGTATAGTTGTTGAAATATAATAAACATTGTGGAATGTAGTAATAAAAATAATAATATAGCAATAAAAATAAAATTATAGTTAAACCAAACAGTGAATAATAATGATTAGTAAAGGCCGGATGTTAAGACACTATAGGTTTTAATTATTTTAAAAATGAACAGGATATCATAACTATAAAATTGGACTTAATATTGATACTCAAAACAGCTAATTAGGGATATTAAAATTGTTTCGAATCACCACCGAAATGGAGAATAGCGTAAATGCTCACTTATACGATAAAATTAACGTACAAATTATCGACTAATTACGTAATTAATAATAGTCACGTGTAACGAACCGATTAAGAACTTTTTCGAAATTACTGTATGGGGAAATATTATGAAAATTTCCAACTACGAGTTGCCGATAATTGAGTGAGAGATATCCTTAATTTTCGATTTCGTAATACACGTGTCATCACACGTTTTTTTTTCATAATTTGGTGACTGATAACAGGAATCAGGATGGGATAAAGAAATTTCTCCGCGAAGTAGATATGTATAATTATTGAAATGATTTTTCGATATCACTAAACGAACCAACGAGGTTTGACTTTATGATGTGGGTATAATAGCCACAAGGACATGGTGATTAGCATTATCATCTCATTTTACGACATGGAATGGCGTTATAAAGTTTTTTGTACTTTTTTTTCCCAATGGAATTATTTCCGCAAGTATACCTACTTTGACGGTATATATTTTTCTTTTACATATAAAATATTTTTGCGAGATATCTTACTAATTTTTTGTAACAATGATATGGTACATACATACTCGACACGTTGTGTAATCAGATTCTGGCCAAAATGAACAGGAAGCAAGATATTGCTCCTGAGTATATGCAACCCGTAAATCATTCGTGTCATACTTTCTAGCATTGGTCTATTTTCAGGCGTAGCTCTTAACTATTCATAATAAATATTGTGAATTAAAGATTGAACACCTAATTACTTAAGTATAAAATATTAATCGTCAATTTTTCACTTATTGGTATGAAAAGTTAATTCAATTTCCATTACAGATTTTCCTTATCTTTCTATTATTGAAATTCAAGATAGGTGGGATGCCCCTGCAGTGTCTAAAATTTTTTATTTGAAAGATTTTTATCCTTCAGGGTATGATATTTAAAAACAGTTTTTCTTAAGCTGTAACATTTGAAAAGAAATTTACGCTACTAAATGAGGACCATATCCTCATTCTGGACCCTTTTCCTCACTGTACACTGTACACTGTTACACTGTTACACTGTATAGTTAACGAGTATGTTATGCTCGACGACAGAGGAACGGTATGGAGTGGTTGGGCTGCAGGTTTGCCCTAGCATTCTCTAATTACAACGATTTAGAACAATTAAAGTCCAGTTACCATCCAACGGACGTGATAGGTGTATACATATGTACGTGTGTATCTATGTAGTACATACAACATATATATGTAAATACATTCACATACCTACCACATTTCGCGCAGAAAAGTACTCATCTTTTTTAAACTTTTTACTCACCGTTCTGCATCCTTTCATCTCTTTCTTTATATTTTTATAATTTCCTTTCCTTTCCAGTTTTTTTTTTGTTTCTGTTTCTTTTTCTTTTTTTCGTTTTTAACATTTTTTTGTTTTTTTTTTCAACTGTGGACTTTTTGCCAAAGAAAATATAACGACAATAATTGTTCCGGCTTGTTATAATTATTTCATTAACATAGTTGAATAATTATCGCGTGTATTCACTCGATATATCATGTACCTATTAATACGTCTCGATCACGTGACTTGAATTACAAAAAAAAAAAAAAAAAGAAAAAATAGATAAAAAGAGAACAAAAATAAATAAAAATAAGAAGAAAATGTGAAATACATTTCTCTAAGAAGTTTTTACCGTCATTTTATATCTACTGACTGCAGTGCAGTTAGACGGACTGCACCATCCTGCAACAAGAAACTTTTTCTCCAACCACAATATTCTGTCCAATAATATTACGTTGGTAAAAGAATTTTTATCGTATACCTACGTTTCGAGATTTGCAAATGAGAAAATTTTTTGCTTGGTAAACCGCGGAGGCTCTAGTACATAGTTAACTATTCTCATATAACATATGAGCAAGTATAAATAGAATAAGTAGATTAAAAAGAATAAAAAAAAGATTTTGTTGTTAATACAGAATGTTTTTTTTTTTCTTTTTGATAAAAACTGCAACAAACATTTTTTTTTTTTTTTTTTTTCTAAGGTTTTTGTCTTATCACCCTTCACCGAAATATAGGGATAGGTACTGTTACACGTCCTACGTTATACAAAAAAATAAGTTGTATACACTTTGCATAGCTTAACTTAAACACCACCCCCTCTTTGGAATAGTCTACACACATATAGGGTATGTATTAGATAGAAAATACCCCCTGAAGCTCGCTCGGTGTCTCGCATCCTCGACGACAAGATGATAGATGAGCCCCTGCAAACTACTATGTTACCAAAATGACCGGTTTTTGCTTCGATGTTATTATTATTATCATTATCATTATCATTATTATCATCATATCCTCAGAATTTTAGCGGTTCTATAATTCTCCCCTTTCAGCCACGCTCCAGGATATAACTATAACCTTTAGCTGGTTAAATTTTTTTCTTTATGCTTCATTATCATTGTATATGTATATGTATGTATGTACTCGTACATACATACCGTCAGCTGGATTTCCCTTATCCCCATATAAAAAAAAATAATAATAATTTAACCCGTTTAGTATATTTTGTGCCAAAATTTTTTTTTTTTTTTTCTTGTTTGTTGTTGCTGTTCTCTTTTAATCTAGAGAAAGTGCGATCGTCAATTCCAAGTATAGATATAGGTTTACCTATAGCAAATTGGTTTTTCTTTATTTCTTTTATTTCTTTTTCTTGTTAGGGAAGCAGCGGGTTTGCTCTGTCCGCAATCTCCATTAGTCGAATTCGTTCTTCCCGCATGGTTTCTCGCATTTCGATAAGCTGAAAGGTTCAACACTTTAATCAATTGATTGTTTGTTTGATTGATTGATTGATTGATCGATGGTCATAGTGCAACGAAATTTTAGCATGTTGAGAATTGAATGAACCGTTCAGTGTTCGGTCTCGACGTTAATACCTTTCTTAATAAATTAACACTTTGATCCATAAGCTATCGTATCAGTTAAATCATATAGATATATTAAATAGCTACCCTTTGCGCAGCCTCGTGTTGTTTGGATTGAATCTGGTTTTGAAGAGCGGAAATCCTACGATTTATTGCCAAAAATTTATAATCCTCGTAATTTTTCTCCCCATCTACAGTCTGCAAATACCGGATCTTGTTGTCTGGCTTTAACACACAACAGTTTTTGTATTATTTATTTTTTTATTTTTTTTTTTTTTGTTTTTGGTTTTTGGGGAGGTAAAGTTTGTAAACGACAAAGCAGCCAGTGCATGCAGCGTTAACTCAGCCTGGTAGCTGCCCGATCCTTTACCAAGTTGCATAATTTAATTCTCGCATAGTTCGGCTGGTTTCCGGTACATTAGAGTCGCGTTCCTTTGCCTCGGTTGAGCGTGCGAATTCCGACGTAGAAATTGGTTAAATGAGAGTAGGAACGCGGAATACGCGGCTTGATAACGTTGCTGGTGTAAAATTTTCTAATCAAATTTAGCCACCTTCTAAACACCAGATACTTAATTCGAGAAATTAAGGAATTAATCACCTCGTAAAAATATTACTCACACAAAATTCACAACCATTTAGAAAATACTCCTCGGCCACATCGGGGTCCCGAGGGATTGATATCTCTCGGCCTAATTTCTGGAGCGATAAAATAACGAGGTTAAAACCTTGTATTAAAAGTAGGAGATAGTCAGTCAAGTATAACGTACGCTAAGCATATTTGAGAGTTTTTCCATCCCTTTATTAAGGCAGTCTCGTTCAGCTCTGATACTATTCCTGTCATTTTTTAGAGTATCCAGTCTTTGAATGTCGATTTCGGCCTGGAAAATATCCGCGGATAATTTTTGCGACATCTTCAAAGTAGCGGTAACGTTTTCGTCGATATTTAACACAATGAAATTGGTCATTTGAGGCTCTAGGAACTTGGCCATGGCTGGTCTAGGGCTCGTTCTACCATCTAGGTAGCTGATGAAATCTACGACGCGTTTTATTGCCAAACTTTGAAGGTGGATATAGTATTTCAGCTCTCTGTCCGCGCGTACGTAATCGTCATAGTCAATAACTAACGTCTCTGGTGCTACTGCTACTGCTGCTGCTGCTGCTGCACTTTCAGAAACTCCTTCGATTTTTACTATCGGAGTTTTAGATTGCTCTTCAACTTCTAATCGTAATTTTTCCATGGCTTTTACCAGTTCGAATCTATACCCGTTTTCTTTACTCAAACTAATTTTCAGCTCCTCATTTTCAGCCTTTAGATTATCGAACGATGATTTTTTACTTTTCAAACTAATCGAAGCCTCTGCAAGCCGATCTTCTACCGTTTTCAATTTTTCCTTCAAACTTTCGCAGCTTTTTATCTCTTCGTTCAGCTCCTCGATGGTCGCTTTTAATCTGTCGATATTTATTTTTGAATTCGTTATCTCACTATTTAATTCTTCTTTTTCGCAAATCAGTTTGCGAAATTCAGATTTCAGGGCATCACGTTCGGCAATTACATTTACCAAATCTAATTTGCACGCAGCATTATCAGCCTCCAGTTTAGACAGTTGGTTTTGAAAGTAATCCTCGGTCTGGCTTTCTTTGCTCTTAAGTTCGCAAATTTTTTCATCAATTTCGTTAATTTCATTAATTTCCCTAATTTTTACCCACAGTTCATCGACTTCGTTTTTCAGTTTGGTGTTATCAGTTTTCAATTTATTCAATCTTTCGATGAATCTGGCAGCGAGATTTTCGGCGTCTATTCGTTTCCTAAAATCTGACAGATTCTTTTCCATCCTTACTTTCGAACCCTTGACCTTGTGCACTTGAAATTCCAAAGTTTTGACCTCGGAATTGAAATCTGCCGAATCTTTTTTTTGCACCGGGTGAGAGGTGAGCCTCTTGAGTTCCTCTTCAAGTTTTTTTATTTTTTTGACAAGAGGTGCGCTTAGGTCTCCGGCTCCACTGGCCTTACTCAATTCACTTAATTTAAATAACTCCTCTTCGAGATTATCGCACCGAAGTTTAAGCCTCTCGTTATTAACGGAAGCGATGCAGAGTTCGTTTTTTACGCGTTCATTTTCCTCAAGAATTTTCACTATCTGTTCGTTTCTCTCCGACACAATGCACCGCATCTTTTCAATCTCATCGAAAGCCCCGTCTTTCTCAATCTCCAAGTTTAACACCTGGGATTTTACTCCGTTCAGCTCATCTTTTAGTCTCTGAATATCCCGAGGCATGGAAGTGGAGAGTTTTAGTTGTCGTTGAAGATCCGTCAGAGTTTTATCGCGCTCTTTAAGCGCCATTTCCAGGGCCTGATAATCCCTTTTTGAATCTTTGATTCCGTCCAATTCGTCGGACTTTATTTTGTACGCAGTTTTAGCCCCGATTATTTCATTCCTCAGAGACGTAACTACCGCTTCCTTGTCTTCGAGCTTTTTCCGGTTTTCATTCAGCGCGTCTTCCAGTTCCTCGACGCGTTTAACGACTCCTGAATCATCCTCAAACTCTTTAATCTTACGCTCGAGTTCTTTCACGTGGAAACCAAGGCGTTCAATCGTCTCTAGGTACCCGGAACGACCAGATACCACCAAGGAGTTAGGCGCAGACTCGAGAGCAGCCTTCAGCCTTCTACTCTCACCATTAACTCGGATATTTTCAAGGCTCGATTCGTCCAGCAGCTCCTTCATTCTCGTCAGCTCATTCGACAGATCGATCACAGTACCGCAACTCCTTGACGCAATGTCAGCAATGACACGCTCCATCTTCTTGTCGCCGTTTAAAATCTCCCTCAGTTTAACTCGCAGTCGGCCCAACGATGAGCAAGAAGAATCGTCCTCTGCCTCCTGAACCCTCAGCTTTAAGTGTCCAATTTCATCCTTGAGCATCCTGCGTTCCTCCGCCGCTTCTTCTCTCATCTTTATCATCTTCTCTTTCAGTCTCTTAGCGCCGGAGCAAGTGATCGCTTGGTCTGATTCAAGTAGCGCTTCTCTTAGCCGACGGACTTCATCTTCTAATCGATCTACGGTCAATTCTAATCTGTTGATCTCTGATCGCTGATGAACCACCACAGGATCCGGTCTCAAAGCATCGTCAGGATTTTTGCCAGATTTTTTCAGAGCTGATTTTAACCTCTGGATGTTGCTCTGCAACATCACTCGCTCTGACCTCCAATCGCTCATTTGCTTCATCATCGAATTAAGCTTTTCGAGGGTTGCTGATGCTGCTTTTGACAGTTCTGCGTTATCACCGGTCACCGATGCTCCCAGGATCGGTGACCGATGATATCCACATTCTCCAGACATCTTTTTTTAGGTTTTAGTTGATTTTGGGAAAGTATATTTGATTTTTGAATTTTTTTAACGCCATTTCAATGTTGCATTGTATTCCGAATGACTTTGTTAACGGTTTTTTTATGAACTTGAAAATTTGTCTAGTTAAAATGGTAATTAAATTTATTTTTCTTCACGATAACCAAACGTCAGGATGTCATATGGTAAATAAACAATCGAATATTATTTCAGTGTAAAAAAAATCAAGGAAACTTCAACCTCCAATTATTGTAACATAAATCTAGTAACATAAAATAAATTTTCTGTATATAATTAAGCAACTTTGATGAATAAAAAACCGTTCGATTAACGCAAAGAGAATTTTCAATCGGTGTGAAAGTAATCCCTTAAAAACAAAAAATAAAAAAGTTTAACCTGTAAAATGTTTAAAGTCTGATTGAATAATTTAATCATCGAATAAACTGATCATGGCCAATCGTACGTGTCAATGCGGATGCACAGACCCGCCGGAAATGTCGGCCGCAGATCCTCCCCATGAGGGTTCGTGCGGTTGTAGTTACAACCCTTTTGCGGATCAAGGAAGAGAGGGTGAAATCACGGATTTATCATTTGCACTGCGTAAATTAACTCTGATGAAATGCCAGATGAAAAAATGGAGAATAGAACGGCTTCAGTTGGAGAGCGAGACCAGAGGATTGAAACAAGTGCTTCAGGCCCACGGTGTGTCTCTCATCGATCACATTAATAAATTTTGATGGAATTTTGGTTTCGAAACTGGAGTCAGAAAATTGTTTTCATTTTTTCACGTAGGTTTGAACGATGATATTGTCAGACCAGATCCTCTGCTTGCTCATCTTCGTGAGCATAATGAGAGATTGGAGAACGAGAAAGCGGAGCTTGAGGAGAGCGTGAAAAGCCTTTCCGAAACCGTATCGGATTATGAGAATCAGGAATCCTCGTCATCTGATGCTGTGAATAAATTACGTGAAAAAATTCGGACAATAAAGGAAACAAACGCCATTGAAAAAAGGAGGTAACGATGTTTAAACTCGGTTTATGAGAAGCTATCACCTTAACTTAATTAATCCTTAGATTAAGAGACCTCATATCTGGGCTGAAGATAAGGCTTCAAGAAGCCGAGAACGAGTCGTCATGCGCTGCCTTAAACCGACTGCGAGCAAAACTTAGAGAAATGATGAAAGGCGGTCAAGAAGCTGACCAAAGAGTTTCTATGGTGGTTCAGCGGTCCATAGAAACTTTAACTGAATTAACAGGGAACGTCGACGATCTTAAGGCCGAGATCGAGAGACTTAGAGCCGAGATAAAGAGGCTGAAGGATTTGCTGAAGACATGTGAAGACCGAAAGGACGTCGGAGTTGAGACGATTGTCGTGGACGT
The DNA here is from genome assembly GCA_963924015.1 of Macrophya annulata. Taxonomy (NCBI): domain Eukaryota; kingdom Metazoa; phylum Arthropoda; class Insecta; order Hymenoptera; family Tenthredinidae; genus Macrophya; species Macrophya annulata. Next base: position 23,243,751 of record OZ001259.1, read on the forward strand.
TAAACCGGTAGAAAAACCGCTTGACCAAATGGACGACTCGGAATTGTTGAACAGGATCAAGGAACTCGAAGCGTTGATAGCTCAGCTGAGAAAACAATTAATTGATAAAGATGCTACGATAAATGGCCTTCATAATCAATTGTTCGAGGCTGGTACAGACAACAAACGTTTGTCCACGGATTTGGACCAGATGAAGGTCAGCTACAACGCCGTTATGCAGGAGGTCAAGGCTATGAAGGATGAGCTGAAGAAGAGGGACGCCAAGGTTATGCTTCGGCAATTGCTTAATCGAAATTAATTTTCTGTTGATTAAATGACTCGAACTATTCCAGGTATCTGAGCTTCTCAAAGACTTGAAAGCATCCGCGATCGATATGCTGGGATTAAACAGACTGCAAAGTGAAATGGACGCAATCAAGCCCCAGATGTACAATCTCGAGGTAGAACGCGGCCAGCTATTATCTGAGCTCGGTAGAGTGCGGGGCGTTGTATCGGAGCGGAATGATCAGATCATTAAAATACTCGAGGATAGGGACAAGCACGTTAAAGCACTGGCCAAGGCATCAAGCGTAATGCAGGCGACGATTGAACCGATGAAAGAGAAAGAAACGGTTTTAAAAAATGAGGTTCAAGGATTGAAAGACCGGATAGCAGAGCTTGAACTAGAGTTATCCGAGCTCAGGAAAAAGCTAGCTCAATTGGAAAAGGAAAATTCTAAGATACCTGGACTAGTGGATAAGATTAAGGAGCTCGAAGACGAACTAGAAAAGGTCAGATCTCAATTGGCCGAGGCAAACTCCAGAGTGATTGAGCTTGAAAAAGAAGTAGCTCGGTTCAAATCTGAGAAAAAAGAACTAGAAAATGAGCTTGGCGAGGCGAGGAAGGAGATTGAAAAGCTGAAGGAGGAGCTTGCTAAGGAGAAAGCTGCGAAAGATACTGCTCTAAAAGATCTTGAGGATTGTAGAGCTGAGAACGAGAAGCTCAGAGCAGAAAATGATCGTTTAATTAATGAGCTAAACGCGGCTAAGACTGAGAGTGATAAGCTCAGAAATGATTTGGAGAAACTGAAAGAAGAAATGGAAAATTTAAAAGCTGAGAATGATCGGTTGACAGATCTATTGAACGTGGCCAAAAATGAGATCGACAAGCTCAGAGGTGAGCTCGAGAATCTCAAGGCAGAAAATGACAAGCTCAAAAATGATGTAGAGAAACTTAAAGGAGATATAGATAACCTTAAGACAGAAAATAATAGCCTCAAAGAAGAGCTCGACAAACTTAGAAACCAGCTCGCTGGACTTGAGGATGAAATCGAGAAACTAAAGAACGCTTTAGCGGTAACTAAAGCGGAAGCTGAGAAGCTCAAACAAGATTTAGATAACACGAAAAATGAGCTTGATAAATTAAGAGCTGAGAATGATCAGGTCAAAAGTCAGTTAGCCGATGCCAAAGCTGATAACGAGAGGCTTAAAATTGAACTCGAAAATCTTAAGGGAGAAATAGAGAAATTAAAACAAGAAAACAGCGAACTTAAGACAGATCGAGACAAGCTTCAAGCAGAGGTCGAAAAACTTGGAAAAAAGCTCGATGAGCTTGAATCTGAGAATGAAAAACTGAAGAACGCTTTAACAGCGGCTAAAGCTGAGGTTGAAAAGCTCAAAAATGATTTAGACAAAATGAAGTCCGATATCGAGAAGCTCAAGGCAGAAAATGATCAGCTGAATAATGAGCTAGCCAATGCTAAGGCAGAGAACTCGAGACTCGGAAAGGAGCTTGATGAGTTGAAGGGAGAAATGGCGAAGCTGAAAGAAGAGAATAAAAACCTTAAGACAGAAAAAGATGGGCTAGAAGCAGAGATCAAAAAACTTAGAGAAGAATTAGACAGTCTTAAGGGTGAGAATGAGAGACTTAAAGGTGAGAATGAGGGACTTAAAGGTGAGAATGAGAGACTTAAAGGTGAGAATGAAAAACTTAAGACTGAGCTTGACAAACTTGAAAGCGAGAACGAGGCCCTGAAATCAGAAAACGAGAAGTTGAAAAAGAGCTTGAGTGATATGGAAGGAAAGCTAAAAGAGCTCGAAGCCTCCAACGCTGATCTCGCAAATAAAATAGCAGAGCTGAAGAATCAAATTGATAAACTTCAGACCGAGTTGGCGTCCGAAAAAGCTGCCAAAGAAGCAGCTGTTAAAGAATTGGCGGCTATTAAGGCCGAGCTAAAAGCTCTGCTGGCGGAAATGGACAAACTTAAGACGGACTGCGACAGCCTAAAAGGACAAGTCGACGATCTCACTAAACAACTATCGGATTTGAAGAACGATTTTGATCAGCTCAAATACAAGTATGCTGAATTGCAAAAAGAGAGGGATAACCTCACGGCTGAACTTGATAAGTTTAGGGAAGAAAACGACAAGATGAAAAATGACCTAGACAAGCTCAAGGCAGAGCTTGACACGTTAAAAACAGAGAATGGTAAGCTCAAGGAGGAAAATGGTAAGCTCAAGGAGGAGAATAGTAAGCTCAAGGAGGAAATTGGTAAGCTGAAAGAAGAGAATGGTAAGCTTAAAGAAGAGAACGAGAAGCTAAGGAAAGACTTAGGCGATGCTGAAGCCCGGATAAAAGCCCTTGAGGATGAAGTAAAGGCATGCGAGGAGGAAAAAACAAGACTGCTAAAGGAGATTGAGGGCCTCAAAAATGGGATTGAAGAACTCAAAAAGGAGCTTGCTGCAGAAAAAGCTGCGAAAGAGGCAGCCATGAAGGAATTATCAGCACTTAAAACTGAACTAGCTGCACTGAGAGCAGAGCTGGATAAAGTGAGGGCAGAGAACGCCAAACTAAAGAGTGAACTCGATAAACTGAAAGCAGAAAACGACGAGCTCAAAAATGAGAATAGTAAAATGAAGGGAGAAATTGATAAGCTCAAAGCAGAGGTTACGAAATTAGAAAATGATCTAAGCACCTTGAGGGCAGAGAACGCGAAACTCAAAGAAGATCTGGACAAGCTAAATGCAGAAAATAATGCTCTGAGATCTGATAATGACAAGTTGAAAGGAGAATTGGATCAGCTCAAATCTGAGAACGCGAAATTGAAGAACGATCTAGCTGCGGCTAAAGAAGAAGCTGCAAAGCTCAAAAATGACTTGGATAAACTAAGATCTGAACGGGATGCGTTGCAAGCAGAGAATAATAAAATGAAGGGTGAGCTTGAAAAGCTGAAATCAGATATTATAAAATTACAAGATGACTTGAACACTTTGAAGGCAGAGAATACGAAGCTCAAAGAAGACCTTGACAAACTAAACGCAGAGAACAAAGCTCTGAGATCTGATAATGACAAGTTGAAAGGGGAATTGGATCAGCTCAAATCTGAGAACGCGAAATTGAAGCACGATCTAGCTGCGGCTAAAGAAGAAGCCGCAAAACTCAAAAATGATTTAGACAAACTAAAATCCGACTTGGATACGATGCAAGCAGAGAATAATAAAATGAAAGGTGAGCTTGAAAAGCTGAAATCAAATATTGCAAAATTAGAAAATGACTTGAACACTCTGAAGGCAGAGAATGCAAAGCTTAAAGAAGACCTTGACAAACTAAACGCAGAGAACAAAGCTCTGAGATCTGATAATGACAAGTTGAAAGGAGAATTGGATCAGCTCAAATCTGAGAACGCGAAATTGAAGAACGATCTAGCTGCGGCTAAAGAAGAAGCAGCAAAGCTCAAAAATGACTTGGATAAACTAAAATCCGACTTGGATGCGCTGCAAGCAGAGAACAATAAAATGAAGGGTGAGCTTGAAAAGCTGAAATCAGATATTGCAAAATTACAAGATGACTTGAACACTCTGAAGGCAGAGAATGCGAAGCTTAAAGAAGACGTTGACAAACTAAATGCAGAGAATGCAAAGCTTAAAGAAGACGTTGACAAACTAAATGCAGAAAATAAGTCATTGAAAGCTGATAATGACAAGCTGAAGGGAGAATTGGATCAGCTCAAATCTGAGAACGGAAAATTGAAGAAAGATCTAGCTGCGGCTAAAGAAGAATCTGCAAAGCTCAAAAATGACTTAGACAAACTAAAATCCGACTTGGATGCCCTGCAAGCAGAGAATAATAAAATCAAGGGTGAGCTTGGAAGGTTAAAGTCAGATATTGCAGGATTACAAAATGACCTAAACACCTTGAAAGCAGAGAATGCGAAGCTCAAAGAAGACGTTGACAAACTAAATGCAGAAAATAAGTCATTAAAAGCTGCTAATGACAAGTTGAAAGGAGAACTGGATCAGCAGAAATCTGAGAACGCGAAATTGAAGACCGATTTAGCTGCGGCTAAAGACGAAGCTGCAAAGCTCAAAAATGACTTGAATGAACTAAAATCTGAACGGGATGCGCTGCAAGCAGAAAATAACAAGATTAAGGGAGAGCTTGAAAGGGTGAAATCCGAGAATGCAAAACTACAGAAAGATCTCGATGTCTTGAAGGGAGAGAACGGCAAGCGAAAGTCTGAGGTTGACAAACTGAAAATCGATAATGAAAAGTTGAATAAGGATCTTCAGAAGACAGACTCGGGGTTAGACAAGTATAAAGCTGAGGCCGATAATCAGAAGAAATTAACCAAGAAACTAAAAGGTAAACTATTCGGTAATCAAAATACTTTGGTCTAGGTATATCGAAAGGCCCGTTTATAAGCAGTCGATCCCGCCTGATCTTGCATATAACTTTCCAGCCAACGAAACTTTGGCTTATAAACTTGATATGTATTTGGATACGTTTAATCGAATAAGAACAAGTTTTTGTAATAGAAATAGATATTTTTTTGTTATTGTTTAACAAAAACATTTTTCAGATACACCGAGGAAACTCGATACAATGAGGCCAAGTTACACTGTCGAGAAAGAACTGCAGATTAAAGTACCCACCAGCGTTGTTTCATCGGGTAAAATTATTAAAAGTGATCAACGACCCTCGGTTATAAAAAAGGACCAAGGTTCACAGGGCGCGGGTTGTGGCGATTACGAAAATGCAAACGAACAGCTGATGAGAAACATGAATATGCAAGAGAGGGGTAGGTACCTGTACAAGGGTTGTGTTTTATGCTTCTAAAAGAACAAAAAATATATATATATACATATATACCTATATAGGTATATACACATAATATGTAATAATAACGATCAAGGAATATCAATTGTCCGTTGAATAAACAATTACCAAAATTATAAGAGGTGATATTATACACAGCCGTACAGCGTATACGAGAATTTATAAAATTCGTACTCGGTGAGAGAAGTTCACCACCTGAAATGGCGCAGGAATTGATCCATCGCATGTCTTCAGTAACGCGGAATAATTTCCCCGAAGATATAATGCGAATTTTGAAAGAGTCACAGTTCTTATCGGAATCGATATTCAACGCCGAAACTGAAGTTCAACGTCTGGTCAAACCCGTCGATGAATTAAACAATCTGAATGATGAAGTAAACTAAATTTTATCTTTTTTTATTTCTGAATTAACTATTCTCAAAATCACTTCGTTTCAGGATATCCAGGACATCGATGGACTCGGTGATGCCTTCGATGCCGAGTCGTGGCTAAAAGTAAAAAATCCTCCCATTTTTTTTTTTTCCGGAAACTTTATTCTATTTGCACAATATTTCTTTCCAATTTCCAGACATTGACGTTAACCGAATTGGCCGAACTCCACGACAGGATATGCCTCGTAACTTCGTGCATGGTTCAGCAAGACATAAACCCCGAGGATTACGTAGACGGTATTGAAACCGATGGAATTTGCCATCCTTGTAGTACCGTAACGGAGGAATTTACCGATGATTCAATACCCGATTACGAAGCTTTGAACAGAAGAATCGGAGCTCTTCAAATGCAGATAAACAAGAAACAGGACGAGGCTGCTAAAAAAGTTAAAAAAATGCGCCAATCCATGTGGCGTGAACAAGAAAACCTAATCAAACTATCCGAAGAAATGAACGCCCAAAAACGAAGGAATTTATCGCTGAAGATCAAGATCAATGAAAACATCGAAGTGGATGGGGAAGAAGATAAAAATAAAAATGAAAAGGCGGTTTTATGCGGTGGAAAATTTTCCCCAAAGTTCGTTTTTCCAAACCCTTTATCCCCATTTGAGTTCCAGATTTTTAATCCCGGTATTTATCTACTGCAGGATAGGGCAGAGGAAGGACGATATGTTTGGTGAGAAAAATGGCAATTCCGGACGTTTTATTGGTGCCAATTCGAACGTCGGGGTGAATTGGGTCCCTTGCTTTAACCCAAAGGAAAATGAGCCCGATTCAGGATCGTCTTTAACCTCGGTTAGGGTTGGGAGACAAAAACCACCTCCGTGTGCGGCTCCGGTTAGACACGCGGATGTACCTTGCTGTGTTAAGCCCTGCTGTCCCTCGGTTGTAAATCGGGATACGCTATTTAGTAAAAAGAGGTAAACTTTTAGATTAAAGAATTGTGAGGTTTGAAAAATTTTTTAAAAATTATAAAAAATCGTATTAGAAATTGAATAAAATTTGAATAATGTATACCGAGTTTTTTGAGTTTTGATTTTGTAAAAAAGAAACAGTGTGCAGTGTAAAAATCAAATAAAAGGGAATTGATAAGGTCCGATTTGTTCCCAGTATTTGAATATACATACGATTACAGGAAAACAGTAACAAGCTCATGGTAAATCCGACTAGCTAACAAACCACCGGGCTATACGTTATCCTCTGATTCCCCATGGCTTTTGAATTTTCCGGTAACTCGGAAAGCCGTACCGAACTGAACTGAACTGAACTGAACTGAACTGAACTGAACCGAACGGAACGGAACGTAACGTAACGTAACGTTCGATGGCGATTAAATGGATAAACAAATTGATCCTGTGGATGTATTGGTCACAGTACTGCGACTAGACGAGAGTAGAAACGATTCCTTGTTTTTTTTTTTTTTTACGAATTTCCAACAAGGTGAAAGAAGAAACGAGCCGGTGATTAGAATTTTTTTCACTTGTTTGAAAGCTCGAATGATCATGTTTTTGAATTTTGAAAATTTGGAAAAATCATTTCAGTATTCAGGGATCAGAAAAAAAAAACCTCTGGATTATACAAAAAAAAAAAAAAAAATGAATACTTTTCTTTAACTAGAAATCCATTAAATCGATTGACTCAATTTTGGCAATATCTTGCCAATTGAAAACAGATTTTTTTTTTTTTGAAAATCTGTTGATTCGTTATCGAATTATTTTCAATGATAAAATGTTATTTTAAATTGACCACATCCTTTTATACATACATCTAAAAATTGTCGGGGTTTAAAATTCTGAGATCCTTTTACAAGATCGAGCTTTTCATTTATATCGATGTATTCGAAAATAATTTCAAATTTTTTATTATTTGAACGGAGAAGTAAAGAAAACAAACAAAGAATGATAATCGAGTAATAGAAAGGTTAAAATATTTTCATATAATGGTTCGTTGCCCAAGTAGTAAAATAAAGTGAAAAAGCTAAGCCGTGTAAAAGCTATAGGTATAAGTATCGGTAGGTATACTGTTTAAAATTCTTGACATCAGGTAGGATAGGTAGCACGACGTTCAGGTTGATATTTTATTTTTTCATTTTTTTCTTGTATAAGTATCCTCGAGAGTCATCTCCTCACGTATTTCTATACCGAAAACGTAGAGGAAAGAAAAGGAGGATAGGTAGGTATTCCTTTTCTACAAAAAAAAGCAACAAAAAAAAATAAAGAAAAAAGAAAAGAAAACTAAAAAACGTATATCTTATAGTCACACGCGTGCTGAAGCCGATACCCGGTCTCATCGTAGATTTTATTTTTCTTATCATTTCCGATACGATTTTGAAAAAAAGTAAAAATATAAAAACGATTTACAATAATTATTAAATAATTTCAACAATTTCTGTAAATTATAAGTAATTTTCTTCTATTTTGTATACGTGACATATAATTTCTATTATATATGTTCTCGACTTAATTAATATAATTTCGAACAGGAAATTACAATGATGAGAGTACACGTAATTATCCCACGGTAATTAAGCTCGCGTTCGATCAATTTGATAAAACAAATACTATTATTATTATTATTAACTATACAATGAATATATTGATATTTGTTTTCAAAAATTCGATTAGTAAATACCGATTCAAAATAATTTATTTAATATACATATTTATTTTATTTTTCTTATGCATATATAACGATCAGTAATAGTTTGATTTTACCTACAGCTACTACACCCCTCACCGTCAAAAATATTATCAAACTTTTGACAGTTTGAAATATCGTGTTTAGTTAACCGCAGTTCATTTAACGCTTTGATTTAATCGTTTAATTTAGAATGACACGCTGCTGCGCCGTCCGTTCGTTCGTTTGGGCGGATTAATTCGATAAAAACAAAAAATAAAAAAAATAAAAAAAAATAAAATAAAATAAACCCAAAAAAAGGAAAGATAAAAAATAAAAAAACAACGGAATTCAATATTTTTTCATTTTGCAATAGTAGTACGACCGGCAGATCATAAAAGTTGAATATTTTAACCACGTGAAACGAATCGAGGAAAATTTATCCATTTGTTGTATTACCGATTTTTTTTAATCAGATTAAACGGTACGATCACTCGAGTATTAAATTAACGATTTTACATTTTTTTTTTAATACATATTTCACGTTAAAAATCACCAAAAAAAATTGCAATTTTGTTTTCTTTTGATAATTTAAATTATCTTTTTTACCTGAATTTTTTTCTTCCAAACATTCGAAATAAGAAACGAATATTTTTGAAAAAGTTTGAATAATCGAAAGAATGTTTTTTTTTTTCCCACTTTTTCGTTGATTTTTCACTCAAGAAATCTATCGCGTTCTGAAATATTAACGAAATGTAAAATAGTCAGGGTCACAGACTGAGCAACTTGCCATAGAATGCCCTATACATATTTTTTTATTTCACGTTTTCTCACATTATTCCCACGCTCGCTAATATCATCTGTATAAGTACGACGTGGGTAACGGGTGTGGGGGAGGGAGTGATATAATCGCGATCCGGAAATACAAGTGAAATACTAAGTTATTCCGCGGATATGTAGTAACACGATGGTCGTGATTCGGAGATTCGTGACATTTACAATGGGTCGGGGCAAATGTTGAAAAAAACGAAAAGAGAAAAAATAAAAAAAAAACGTTATAGCGATGAGCTCGCGTGTTAGAGGTTTGCAACATCAGCAGCAGGATTGATGTAAACGATAAGGTAATGATCAGAGGTGAAGGTATATAGTCAGGTGCCACGCATACCTTGGGACACAATTTTCATCGCCATCATTCTGACAGCCAAGTCTAGAGATAGTGATTTTCCTCAAGTTAAAATTTATGTAAAAAAAACAAAAACAAAAACAAAAAAAAATTGTATTCTTGTGTAAAGGATCATGCTTCTTCTTGGATTGATATACGGATTTTTATTCGTCTTTGAAATCGAGGTAAACTTAATTTACGTTTTTGTGTAAGAATATCCGAAATCTGTTAAACAAGATTCACAATTTTTCATTTTTTTTTTCTTCACGTTATGTATAGGTAATAATAATTCATGAATCCTGGGGGTTGTTCTTCTTTCAAATTTATTATCAATAATTTAGGTTGAGTAAATAAAAAAAAAACGAGAAATAACAATATAAAAAAAAAAAAAACAGAAAAAAATGATCAGTGAGTCTGTCTTTTGTTACGAAATAGGCACTCATTAGTAATTCACGAATCACTGCCTATCCAACTCGTCCTCCTCTTCCTCTTCCTTCTCTTCAAGGCATTGATGCTGTTTCGTTTTATATGTGCGTTTATAACAGCCTCTCTGAAGTACCTATATATATCTGTACCCCACCCAGAAAGAGTCTGAATCTGAATATAAAACGTAAAAATATGACAAACAGAAATCTGAAATACACAAATATATTTGTTTTTAACATTTTTAATGGGGTGTGTATATATACAGAGCGTATCGCATGAAACCGGCCACCCCAATTTCACTGGATATTTTCATCAAATAAATGAATCGTCAACATTATTTATTTATCTGTGAAAAAAATCTTTGCATGATTTCGATCAAAAATTTTTCATGTTTTTTCTTGATTTTTTTTTTTTTATTTTTCATGAAAAATAACGTGCGAAAATGGGATGGTAGTTATTTATCAAGTACCTATTGCGAAAAAATATTCTATTCAATATATATATATATTTTTTTTTGTCTTTCTTTTGGAACACCAGAGCTTAATTTTTTCCCTCGTTAAATTCAATTTATGAATAATAGCCACAAAGTTCCAAAAAAAAAAAAGCAAAAAAAGAAAAGAAATTTCAAATTATTTCTAATTGTGTATAAAAAAAAATAAACGAAATAAAAGTACGAATGTTATCAGTTGTAGAAAAAATAAAAAACTGAATTGAATAGAATATTTTTTCAAAAAGTCTGACAGTGATTCTAATTTAGAAAAAAAAGAAAAGAATATACAAATGAAAAAAAAAAAAAAATTATGTTCACCGCCTCCCTTGACCGATTACTTTTTTCCCATTTTTTAATAAACGATATTTTAGGGCCTAGGATTCTACATAGAAGATGCTTACATAGAAGACGTTAACGATGAATACTTCGACCCTGAAACAACCCACCTCGAAGTTGTATGGGTGAATTTAACCACTAGTGGAATTGCGCTAAATATTACATTAGTGAAACAGATGGAACCAGGGTTAACTGTGAGTTTCCGAATTTACTATCTAATATTGCAACAAATTAATATACGAACTTTTACAAAATTTTAAACTTTTTTTTTTTTTTGATCAAGTTTCATCGAAAAAAAAGAAAATTTTTTTCGTTGAATTTTTGAGGAAATTTACAATATTAAAACATAAAAAACCAGAACAATCTACAGTTTTCTATCCAAAAAGTTACGAAAATCTATAATTTAAAATAATGTGAAAAACCACGAAATGTTCAAATTTCTTTGAAAATTGTTAAAAAATTTGTAGAATTTGTAGAATTTTTACCAGGATAGGAAATAAATAAATGATTAAAAAAAAGAAAACGGTTAAAAAAACTGCCATCATATTGTGCATAATTTTTATTTCCATCACCAGGGCCATTTCGACTTGTACTTAAAAAGCATGGGTGAGTACAAAACCCACTCTGGTATAAGTGCTCACGTTCCATGGTGCACGATGCTTAGTGATCCCGTGCTATTAAGAACTTTGACAATCGCTTTGCATATGGAAGATATCGAATGTCCACCGCCACCGGTAAGTGATAATTTTTTTGGTGTTATTCAATCGAAAAAATTCCAAAAAAAAGGTCCAAAAAAATTGAAAAAAAAACCCAAAAAATTAAAATTAATTCCTCAGGGTCATTACACGACGGCATATTGGGAACCATCGACTGCCAACATGCCGGATTATTTTCCAGGAGGTGATTACAAGGCTGTATTTTCGCTGAAGCTTAAGCAGAAGGTTTTGCTATTGATGTACATATTCGTATCATTATTTTAAACTTTTTGTATAATACCTTTAACATTCAGCGTTATAAGGATTATGAAAAAAATCGCTGGTAAATCTACGAAATAGAAACAAGAAAAAAAATTGTATAGATTTTTCATTTTGTATTTTTTTGAATAAACTGACCTTTTCCGGGCTACCAAAACTCCTGAGGTTTCTTTTATTCCTTTACGGAAATTCTTCGGCTTACGAAACTTTTGGGATAAGATTAGATAAGATACCGAGAATTCGGGTGACCGTAATCTGAAAGAAATAAAAATTCCTTTGAATAGAAAAAAAGAAAAGAAAACTACGAACAAAAAAAAGAGATAAACATTTTTTTGAATAAAGTTTTGGTATTTCTGTTCTCATGATTATCGAGACTTTTCTATCGGCTGTATCAGTTTTTTGTTTTTTTTCATGTCAGATCTGCAGATGATCCGAATTTAGAAAAAATATTTAGAAATTATTTCGAGTTTTACGGAGAAAAAAAAAACTATTTTTATCAAATTTTTAGGATATATTCCAAAATAATGTAATTTTTTAGAAAACCAATAATATATGATTATAAGACTATGGGCTGATATTAAAATTCGTAATTTTGACCGTTCGGAATTTTTTGAAAATTCGAAACTTCAACCCGTCCCAAACTTTTGGGTTTAAGGGGTTGAAACTTCCGACTGGTACAGTTTCAGTACGATATCGCGTTATCTTATCCCTTATTTATACATACCTAAACGTTCGTTCGTGTATTAGATATCGAATTCTGAACTCGGAAACTATAGAACGAGAACGAGAACGGGAACAAGACCGAACGGAACAAACAAACGATTTCATTCCCAGTGGGAATTTGCGCGGCAGTTATCACCGATCGTTACATAAACGTGCAGGGGTAGGTATAGCTCGCCTCTTGCCAAGGCCCTGGCAATGGCGAAACGTTCTGTTCAGTTTTTGTCCCAGGACGCATACTACGTGAAATTATTCGGAAATACGAGTTCTGTATAGGAATCTCGCGGGGGGATTTCACTGCTGCAGGTTCACCGACTATATGGAAAAAGAAAAATGAAAACCAAAAAAGAAAAAAATTTACAGAAACAAGAAAGAAAAAAAAAAAATCGAAAAAAAAAACAGGAAAAATTTCACCGTTTTGGTCGATCTGTGAATAGCGCGTGATTCGGCTTTTCATATAATATATGTGTATATATAGAATCGGACATTTCATGTGTGAGGTAAAAAGAAAAAAAAAAAAAAAAAAGAGCGAAAAAACGGAAAAAGAGATAAAGAGATAAAGAGAAAGAAACGGGAGTGGAGCGAGTATAAGCGAGGTTTGTCATTTTTCTCAGGCCTGGCAGCCGCCCAGGGTTCCTTCCTTTTTGTCCTCCTCCGGGGCGTGAATCTCAAAGCAACTGAAGGCGCGAGGTTGAGACTTTGGGTAAAAAGACAAAGAGGAATCCTCAGCGAATAATGAAAACTCCTCGCCCTGCAGGGTAGTACCGTACCGTACCCCAACCTACACCAACACCTACACTTACACTTATCTATCTACAGAGGTAAAGACACAAAGGAAATTCGAAGTATCGAAAACACGAGTATATACCACGTTGCTTATATACATATACATATATAAATATAACTGTGTTCTCTCTCTCTCTACTCGATAGAATCTTTAATACATTTGAATTCGTCGAAAACTTTCAACTTTGAACAACCTACCTATGTATATATACGTATATACGTACATATATACTATATCTTCAAAGAACAGCTATAGAAATAATTTTTTATTCCCATCCCGAAACCCTCGGATACCTAACTTTTCTTATTTTATTTTTCATGAATGCTAAAATTCGATTAAACGATTTCGAAAATTTTTAACGATTTTTTTTTTTTTTTTCAGAAATTTAAAGAATTTTATATCATAATTACGATGTACGATATATATAATAAATAAAGTCTGAAAATTTGAAAAAATAAAAAAAATGTCCGAAAACTTTCGTCGAAAAAAATAAATCTCAAAAATGACACATTTTAGGATTCAATTACTGACAGAGTTCCTTATCCTACTCAAACGTTCGCCTTATATACCTACGATAAGTAAAATTTTACTTGATAATTTTCTTCTATTGACAGTATTTTCGAAAAGTATGAAAAGTCAGAAATACAGTTTTCTTCTTTGGGTTTAGAAATTTTATGTCTTTTAGGTTATCGCCTATGTATGTATGTATACTTATATATATATATATATATATATATATATATATATATATATATATATATATATATATATATATATATATATATATTGTACTACCTACTACCACCACTATATATCATTTTAACGTATGATTCCTGGCTAGTATGTAGGTACCTATACCAAAGGATATAAAATATAGGACCTGGGGTAAATTTGTTTTTGTATTAATAAAACATCTCCGCTTGAGAATAAGCGCGCTCGCTCTCGCCCCAGTATAACCGGGGGTATAAGGGGGTATAAGGAGTATAAGGTATAAGGTATAAGGTATAAGGTATAGCAAGAGAGCTATATGGGTCGTCGCATGATGACAGAAGGTGGAGAAGAGACGAGTGGGGCATAAAGTAAGCAGAAATCGTGGGGTTGGGTTGGTGTGCTGCAGTATGTGTAGGGTGTGTAGGGTATCTTAAGGTATATATGGAAAGGGAAGGGTTTCTTTTCCATCTTTCTCTCTCTCTCTTTCTCTTGCCCATCTCTGTTCGGGCAAGCGTTTTTTTTTTTCTTCTATTTTTTTTTTTATTTTCTTCCCTTCTTTAGTTTTTTTCCTCCCTTTTTTTTCTTATCTGGGCCCTGTCCCTGCACCGTTCCAAACATTCTGGTATACTACCTACTACCCACTACTACTATAAGGGATGAGACCATACGTACGAAGAATTGGATGTGAGAGAATGAGAAGAAGACGGAGAAGGAGGAGGAAGGGGATGAGGACGGATAAGGGCTTGGAAGAGGGGGAAGAAGAAGGAGGTAGGGGGATGAACGGTATAGAATTGGTAGGACAACGCGAGGGATGACTAGCGGTTAGGGGTACGTTAACCAGCCGGAGGGTGACGGAAATACACGATTTAGACCGAGTAAAACCGAAACAGGTACACCCAGAGTCAGTTTGCTTGCCGCTACGCAGCAGTGAGCGCGCGAGAATCTCAACTAAAAACTAAGAAACAATAAAATAAAAAATATAAAAAAAAAATAAATAAAAAATATTGAAAATAAAAAACCAAAAAAAAATTTTATATTTTATAATACTTACTAAGAGTTGCGATATTTATCAACGACGGAAAAAAAAAAGTTTCATATATTAAAAACAAAAAAAAAAATAAAAAATTTTAATTCTTTCAAAATGGTTTCCAATCATTAATAGCTATAAGAGGAAAAAATTAACATCGCGAGTTTTCATTGTATACATAATATATATTTATAGTATAAGATATGTGTAATAATTGAATTTGAAAAATTGGTGAAAAAAAAAAAAAATTCTATCAACTAATAAATTTAAGAAGAAAAAAAAAAAAAAACTAAAAAATATACATAAAGTGCCACGACTGATAATAAAAACAAAAAAAAAGAAAAGTTTCGCGAAGGAATTTTCGCGACTGTTATATATAAATATATATTACAGGAATATAGTGAGAAATAATAAATCTTTTTTTTTTTTTTTAATTTTTTCTTATTTTTTCGTTTTTGATTTTATTTATTTATTTTAATTTTTTTGATTCAGGGTGTAAAAAATGGCTTGAATATAATTGTTTATATTTATTTATTTATTTATTATAATTTTTTTGATGTTTTTTTTTTTTCGTCTTTCTGTTTAATTGATTGAAAATTAAATTATACAATAATCGTATTGAATTAGTTGATTGAGATATAATTAACAAGGTTAGTTAATTATTAGGATAGTGGATATAATAATTTGAACGGTATTTGTGCGCCACGTTTAAATATGAAGAGATTTTATATAGTGAGCATTTTCATATTCGCAAGTGCCGAAGTTTTGATAACCGATGTCGACAAACCGAGTAAGTATAATGCGTGCAAAACCAAAAAATAAAAAATAAAATCATAATAATAATAATAATATTCAAAAAATTGAAAAATTGGAGAAAGAAAGGAAAGAGAAACAAAAAAAAAAAAAATTAATTTAGATGTTACTTTTAGTTAGACTATGTGCTCTGATCATTAATATATAGTATGATAATTGGATTGACATTCTATCGATGATATATGATCAATGAATTTAAGGGCCACAGTGCAGAGTCTGTCTGTCAGTTACAGTGAATAAAGAATCGAAAAAAATGAACATCAAAAAAAAAAAAAAAATTAAAAAAAAAAAGCAGAGAGAGAGAATGTTTCTATCAAAGAATTTCGACGCCGTATTAATTATCAGGGGTATTGAGTTTGATGGACATCGTTGCAAGTAATTGACATGTTGTTCGTTGTTTTGTCATCGAATATAAAGACCGTAATTTTGTTAGCCACAGGCGTAGTGTTGCGTCGTGTTCGTATAGCGGCATCCCCGTTGTACATTTCACTCGTATAGCTGTATTTATGTACAATAATGAATATAAATTCATTGACTGTTTAATCAATCATTAGATTATATCGTAGTCGGTTTATATGTATATAAGGATATTTCGTGACAACTTTATCTACCAGATAGTAGCCCCTGACAAGTTTTTTTCATTTTTAATTTTTTTTTTTTCTTTACTTTTTCGAGTGACAGTGAAATAGCTCTAAATTACACCCCAGTCTTCGAGTTAGGAAGATTCAAATCATATTATAGTTTCATTTTTTTTTTTTTTTTTTTAAATTTTCGAAAATTTTATTCACTATTTAGATCATTTTAGGATTTACGTTTTTTTCCATTTTTTTTTTTTTTTTTTTTTTTTTTTTTTTTGTTTCAACATTTTGAAAAGTTTTCGTCAACGAAAATTGACGTAAAAACGTTTTAAAAATGCCAAAACATATTATTCATTAATATTTTCTATTATTTAACGAATATTTTCACATAATATAGAAGGTGAAATAAATTTTTCTTCAATTTTTTATTACATTTTAGAAAAATAGTAACAAAACTTAAATTCAACTTCTAGATGATTTGAGAAAATGTTCGGTATAAATATCAGAGTAGAAAATATTAGTGAGTTTCTTTTTTTTTTTACATTTTCAAAACGTTCAAACATCAAATTTTCGTGATTCAATATTTTCAATTAAGCACTCGAAAACTAACATCTTAAAAAAAAAACAAAAGAAAAAAAAAAAAATATTTCCATCATGAAAAAGATCTTAAAGTGATCGAGATAAACGAAAAAAAATTTTTGTGTCACCCGAAAAAGTTTCAAGAAGAATTAAAAATAGTGAGGCTAACTAAAACTTGGTCAAGTTGTCATGGAATATTATACGTTAATTTATTCTAAATTATACTTTCTTGATTTGATTTTTTTTTCTTTTTTTGAACGGTAAATAGTGTCGATAGATAAAATCCAAAATCGATAAAAATTTATGCGATTGAAATAAAGCGATAAAATTTTTTTTGTTTTAATATTTATTTAGTGAAAATTAATTATACTCGATATACGTATTATAGTTAGGGAAAAGAATTCGGCCAGTTTGTTAAGAAAAAAGGAGAAAAAGAAAAGAAAAGAAAATAAAAAAAAGGTAAAAGTTTGGTTTAGAACTTGAGGAAAGTTTTAGCCGTACGTTGCGATCCACTATGCCGCGTGTGAAGACTTGAAACTTCGTACAACTCTGTACTTATACATATTATACTAACTGTATAGATATATGTAATACATAAAGCTAGCATGTTACTATGGAAAACGGTATTACTTACTGCAAAGCGTGTTACACGATTTCGTAAACGTCTAGAAAATCTGCCAAAATGCAAATACAAAAAAAGAAAACAAAAATAGAAACAGAAAAACTAAGAGAAAAACTAATCGTTTGATAAAAAAATTCTCAAAAATTTACACAAATTATACTGCGGTGAAAAAAGAACTGATCGGAAGTTAAGAAGCTGGCTCTAACCAATTCGCCTCGATCAATATATAGGCGCGACTTCCTTCAACCCTTTAATAAAAAAAAAAAAAAAAAGATAAAAGAGAAAATAAAATTGAAGAAAAATTGAAAGAAATAATTTTTTCATAATATTTTATTTATTCATCGTTTAATTTAGTCCGTTGACATGTCTATGGGTACTGATCATTTTGAATATACGTAAGAGGGTGAAGCCTACCCCCATCGATCGAGTAACTATTGACGTGTACTACCTACTGCTACACCTCGCGTGTCACGTTCTTTTATTACCCAATTTAAACCGAATTTATGCATTATTATAACGGTGATGAAAATCGCTTTATTTTTAAAATTGTGCAAAAACTATTAGCATTTTTTTTTTTTTTTTTTTTGAAGTTCGTTCTTCATTTGCGGTATCTATGTCAGTTTTTTGACAAAACCTCTATCACCGTCAATGATATCGATATGAAGGTTGAAATCAAAAATGAAGTCCATAAAATTTTCTATAAAAAAGTTAAGATACATTTTTTTCTATCTTTATTGGTTTTGCCATATCTCGAGGCTGAATATTTGAAAAAAATATACCCACCGTCAGAATCGAATAAACTCGATACTTAGTCCTGAATTCGACGTTAAAATACAGCAAAGCCAATAAAGATACGAGAAAAAAGTACTCTACATTTTTTGTGGAAAATTTAATCTGACTCATTTTTGGTATTCACTTTTTTTTGATATCATCAACGGTTCTAAAGATATAATCAAAAAACTGGTCTCGAGTGTCTATCGTCAGAGCTTTCTTCTTCTTCTTCTTCTTTGTGTAATTTTTCTTCTGCTTTGTCTATAATAGTCAATAATAATAATAAATAAATATATAGGGATAAATTTTTCAATGTATAATTTATATTCATCATATAATTATGTAGAAAATATAAAATTAAAAGACAGATTTTTTCATACGATCTTTGGGATTTTTAAATCAAGAATTTAATTAACATTGCAGAGATAAAAAGGAACAACGTAAAAAATAAAATAAAAATAATGATAAATATTCTTTTTTCATTTTATCTTCACAAAAATTTCGATGAAAATTTACCTCCTGTATATAAATACTTTTTATATATACATATATATTTTGTACAACATTATACCTCACGCTTCTATATGGTATACGTATATAAGGGTAGGTGTATAAGGTAGACTTGGCTGAGTAAGACACCGGGCTCGCAATTAAGACGCTACCCGGCCCAAGGCAGTTCCTCTTTCGGAATGAACCCTGGCGCCAAAGTTATGAACAAGTTTAATTTATTTGGCCATCTCATAAATTTGCAACTTGACCGGACGCCTCATACCCTCAGGTTGGTAGGTAGAGTAGATATAGCCATGGGTATATATAACTACCCTAAGAACAAGACGCCGGGAATAGGAATACACACTAAATCAAGTTACGGTTCATTATATTAAGCTTTGAAACTTTTCTGTTTCCCCCGTATATTAAAAAAAAAAAGAAAAAGAAAAAGAAAAAGAAAAACGATTTTTTGATAAGTTTTTTCGCACTGAAGAAAAGATCTAGGACAGCTTAAGCCAGGCGGTTAGTTAAGAGTAAATGATCGGGACTGACTATCTAGAACTTACCGATTCGTTGAGTTGAATGAAATAAATAAATAAAGAAAGAATATAGAAAGGAAAGGGAAGGAAAGAAAGAAAGAATCGCGTCAAAGAATGAAAGAAAGAAAACGGTTGATCAGGTTTTCCTTAGGATTTATTTTTCGCCACCTCGCGTTACTCAATCGGAGACAATCGAACCGAGTAGACAATCGCCTTGGTTTGCAATCAGTCGGGCATTGAACGGCCATCTTTTCCGGCTGCTCTTGAAGAGGCTGGTTTTATTTTATAATAAGAATGAAAAAGCGAAAGAAAAAAAAAAAGTGAAAAAAGTAAGAGAAAAACAAAAAAAATGTCCCCTTCGTCGTCACGCTCTGTAGTAGTAACCTTATCTCCAGTAGCTAAGGAGATGATCTTAACCTCGAGAAATTAGGGAATTAGATTAAGCGTGTATACACGCACAGCCTTGAATATTCAGTATTTTCTTTGAAAAATTATTTACGAAATTCAAAATTATTTTACAGTTTTATCGAGGACTTTTAGAAGAAAAAGTGAAAATTTTGAAATTCATCGTTCGTAGAAATTTTCGACAATATTTTAAGGAATATTTTACATCGATGCGATACATCGTGACTATTCAATGACATTCGATAAATTTGTACAACAAATTTTTCACAATTTTTCAACAAAAATTACGATATCTGAAATCTACAATTTTTTTTTTTTAATGAAAAACTACATGAAAACTATGAAATCTTTCAATTCCCCCCCCCCCCCCCCAAAAAAAAAAAAAAAAAAAAAAAAAAACCAGGAAAAACAGTTTTTCGGAGTACTTTTCATCAAATAGAAAAAAAGGATGGGTTCATCAGGGAAAGAAAAAGTATAAAAAAGTTATGAAAAACCGAAAAAAAAGATCAGAATTGAAAATTTCACATAAAAAAATGCCCTATATATTGACAAACAACAATTGCATACAGTGCGTTTAATCCCAATTCGATCTGGTTACACTTACAATTTCTTATTGTCATTGGCAAGGATCACCCTATATATTGACAAACAACAATTTTATACAGTGTATTCATTCTGATTCGATCTGGGTATATTTACAATTTTTTTTTATATCATTGGCAAGGAATGCCCTTTATATATATATATATATATATATATATATATATATATATATATATATATATATATATATATATATGAAATTCTCAACTCGGAAGAATATATTCTTTCATTCAGAAAGGTAATACAGAGAAAAAAAGTACAGGTTTGTCAGTAAAACAGCGAAAATCGATTCATTTCCGGTAGAACCGGAAGTTCAAATTAAACGAGACATAGAAATTTTTCATGCCCATCATTTGGTTGTAAAGTCTTGTGAATTTCAGATTTTTTCATCGAGCCGTTTCCAAGATCATCGCGCGAGTTTGTCGAACAGACCGACAGACAGACCGACATCTTTCTAAAAACCTGTTTTTCGGATTCTAGAGGGTCGAATACGTGAAGATTCGTTGAAATTAGCAAAGATCACTTTTCGTCCAAAACCCATTCTATTCTTATATCACCGTAGGTGATGATAAATAAAAACACAGAATTAAATCGTAGAAATTCGTAGTTGCATGAGAAATTTTCACCAGAGTTATGTATGAATACCAGTAATTTGAAGAAAAAACAAAAAAAATATAATAATGTATATCTGAGCCATACGTATATACGAAATAAAATTTTTCAAAATAAAAAGAAACCTCAGGAAAACATAAACGAACGATATTTCTTTTCCAAATGTAAAACAATATGACTGAAGCTTCGCTTTTCTTATTCATCTTCTTCTTCTTCTATCTGTCTGTCAGTCTGTCTCTTTGCAATTTTGTTTTTTTGTTTTTTTGTTTTTTATTTTTTATTTTTATTTTTTACTCAGTTTCTTCTAGCCTCGGTTGTTTGCTGACTGAGATATTTCTTTCTTTCCTTACCGTCCCTTACCTTACCTTACCATCATCTCGCGGTTATATTGCGGTGCTTTTTGTTTGGCTAGACACTCGAGGGTCTTTTCCATCGGTTGATATTGCATTTCCCAGCTTCTCTCATTCATCATTTTCAACCGATTTCATTTCAGAATCTATATATATATATACATATATATGTATAGATATATTCCAGTGTATAATCGTTGTGAAATATTCCGTAAAACGTTGGTATAATTGCAGCTGCTGCCTTTTTAAAGTATAGGTATTCGTACATTAATTGAAAAAAAAGGAACAAAAAAAAAAAAAGAAAAAAAAGGAACCGTTATTACCAATTCGAATATCAATAATGAATATACATATACCTATATAGAAAAATATATTATAGGAATTAATTGCGTCTATAAAACGAAGTTTTATGCGATCCGGTATACGGATTATATTTATAAATATATATTCGTATTAGATATCGAAAACATCTGCGTTTTGCTGCTGCTGCTGCTACTGCATGGTAGCTGCTTGATCATAATTTTTGGATTAAATTCTCTATATACGAGAAGAAGAATGAAAAATAAAAAAAAGCAAAATAAAAAAATCTGGTTATTTATTAAATAAAAAACATCTTCTTTTCATTTTTTTTTTTCTTTTTTTTTTTATCCTCATTTTATGTACCTTTTTTCTTCTCATTTTATACGAAATTTAAAGTTGACTGTATTTCTATCGATTTATTACACAGCGACGAGTAGATTTTCAACAGTTTTTCTGGTCCTCGTATATCGAAAGATATATGTATGTATGTATATATGTATATACCTGTATATAAATCTGCGGACTATATTCCTCGAGGGCCTTTACAACGTTCCTCTTAACAAATGCATGACACAGCTGGTTTCGATTTCTAGTACCTAAAGTTTTGAAATTCACCAACAGGTAATCAATATTCAACGATTTTGCGAAAGAGGAGATACTTAATACATATATACCTATATATTCATGCGACGATATAATTCTATGTATATGTGATAAAAACTGATTAAAAATCTGGAAAAAGGACATAACACATTTGTTATACTCCATGAAAATTTTTTCGGAAATCGGCATGTTTGAATTTTTCTCTTACCGCATCGATTTCACGTAGAAAATTAATAATTTCACGCAAAAGAGTTGCTGAAAATGACCGATAAGTAAGTTCTGCAAAGATATCGTAGCTTGAATAAAACATTGCCAATTTATTTGATTAATGAAAACCACAGTAAAAAAATCGGGATTACAGTTAGTTTTGACTCAAAACACCTCATTACATACATACCTATACATATCACCGAAATTTAATTATCGTTAAATACCGAAAAGATTATACAAGACAAAAACAAAAAAAAATAGTGTCGATAATTTATTGCCTCGTTATTCGAACCGGTATATATATACCTATAAATCGTTTTTATTTTTTATTTTTATTCCTTTTTATTGCGATTTATTAATATATATCACCGATATCAACGCCGCACGATCGGCAAGGTCGACGGGCAAGAAAGGCTCATCATTAAACTGACCAGCAAGCAGGTGCTACGGAACCGGTCGTGCGACCAGTCATTCCAAGGCAATTCTAATAACAATCTTACCGGTATAAGATTTCGACTAATTTAAAATTCGATATATACATATACTATATAAAAGAGATAGAGAGAGAGAGAGAGAGAGAGAGAGAGAGAGAGAGAGAGAGAGAGAGAGAGGGATTAGAGCCGATTTAATGTGAACAAAATGAGGTATATAGTCGAATATCACGATACTCATATACATCGGTATTAATCGTTACCCACAGGCATATAGATTATACGAGTTAAGTTCGGATATAGCAGCATCGATGGTACTAATTATTCAAACCAAACACACAAGTTAGGCTGGCTTGAACCTGGAGACTTGATGTTGGTTGTGTGTTTAGCAAACAGATTTGTACGCACTACGTGCATTATAGATGATACTAATGCCAACTCCAGGGGCGATGATAACCGTTCGAAAATCCATAAGGAAACCAGAAACCAGAAATTAGGAACGTGCGTGCAGCGTCGACAGAACGATTGGTATCGATGCTCTAATGTCATAAGCTCCAATAAGGTTGATTTAGTGCCGTTTTCCTCCCCAGGAACACACAAAACGGAGTCAGAAATCCCCGAGGTATATTAGGGGACAGAAACCGATCGAACGATTCTTCGGCCGAGATAAATAAGTTTCCGAGAATTCGGTAATATTTTTAATTTCCAAATCTTTTATCCTCGATACTTTTTGATTCTTTTTCTTTTTTTTTTTTTTTTCTCCTCGCTGTTTATACCATCCGACATTATCACTCCTAGGGATTGTAAAAGGAATCTACGATGTGCCATTGAGTGGCAATAAAATTCGCCATTCGATGGCCGCGATCAGGGTGTATAAATCGGTTGGCAGACCAATTAATTGACTACGGTAGTCAGTCTTGGTGATTCTGCACCAGCAGTAGCAGCAGCAACGGGTATATGTACTCGTGTGTATGTAGTAGATGGAAGTAGGGTTTGGGTAATACGTGTGTACAGGTAGTGGTGCGGGCTTTGGCCAAGCTTTGGCCAATTTGCAGTAACTCGCGAGTAGCTAGTATATCGCACCGTCATTTTGACCGTTCGTTGTTTATCTCTAGTGAGCGAGGCGGACAGCTTTCGAGCGTAAAAATATACTCATCTCTTCCTGAAACTCGAGTGTAGCTGGGGAAAAATTAATTTCAAACCAGAGAATATACTCGTACGGGTAGTAGCGTTAGGGGATCGCCTACGCCCATCGCATCGTGGCCTCAAGCGACGTGTGTAGTACCGAAAAGAGAATAGAATAGAATAGAATAGAATAGAATAGAATAGAATAGGTCAGGGAACGTGGGATTTATCTTTTTCATTTATTTTTTCGATGTATACACCTCGGTCAAATCACTCAGTTCCATGAGCGTTAAAACACATTCAGGAAAACAGTAAAAAAAAAAAAAAAAAACAAAAAAAAAGCCCCTTTCCTCCATCCCTTCGCTTTCATGATTTTATTCTTCGGGTAAAATAATCCGTTTCCAACCTTTTAAAACCCGGAAAACACGAACGAACGAACGGCGTTGTAGTAGAAGAAGGGTTGTGGATCAATATCAGCCAAAGGTTGTATTATGATGTAATTTACCTCACGTGTTCAGCGTGGTCACACACAAAAAAAAGCCAAAAAAAGTTTGAGCTTGATGTTTCTTTTTTCTTTTTTTTTTTATTCATTTTTCAGTACCACTCACAGAGGTGCAAGCCGTTGCCGGATTCAAGGCCCACTTACCGTGTGAGGTAGCGCCTAAATCAAGGGGCGATGTTCTCTTCATGGTGCTATGGTACAACGAAAAAATCAACGGTGAACCGGTGTACAGCCTTGACGTTCGTGGGCGTGGATTTGACCAGGCTAAATTATGGTCGGATCCTGACGCCTTTGGTGAACGTGCCTTGATGAACGTTAACTCAAAGCCTGCTGAGCTAGTGATTGATAAATTGAGACCCGAAGACGCGGGAGTTTACAGATGCAGAGTTGACTTCAAGAACAGTCCAACGCGTAACGTCAAAATTAACTTGACGATTATCGGTAAGCAGTCGAGGTCCGGTTTACTTAATCGATAGACAATTTACTAAGCGAATTAAAAATCCTCAGTTCAACCAGAGAGACCCGTCATATTGGACGGGAGTCGAAGGACTATCGAGAACATATCACCGGTTTATAACGAGGGGACCAATCTGACCCTAATATGCGAAAGTTCGGGCGGCAGTCCGGCGCCAAAGGTAATTTGGTACTTTGGTAACGATATGCTCGACGATTCCTTCGCCAAAGACGATGATGGCGTTACCGTAAATCGACTTGAGGTTAATAAAATCACCAGGGAATACCTAGGGGCGAGGATCATATGCCAGGCTAGCAACACTCTTCTGGTACCTGCGCTTACAAGTGAAATTATAATGAACGTTAATTGTAAGTTGAAGAGGACGATGGTAATGGGTTTGATTCGAGGGTTGAAGGAGATGTTCCTTTTATTCAGTTTTTATTTATTTATTTTTTTCATTGTTATTTCAGTGAAACCATACGCGGTGAATATCACAAGCAAAGAATCCCACCTGTCGGCGTTCAGGACTTATGAAATAAACTGCACGAGTTTTGGGTCGAGACCAAAGGCCGTTATCACTTGGTGGAAGGGGGATCACCAGGTCAAGCACATGGCTAGAAACGTGAATATTGAATTTGGGGTTTAAGACTTAAGTTTGGTGTGTGGTGGGCGGTAAGGCAAGGTAAGAAAGTAACTATGACGATTGTCAAGCTGTGCGTAGTTTGCAGAGTTTCGAAACGTGACGAAAAGCATACTGAGCTACGTGCCGACGATAGAGGATGACGGGAAATATCTGACGTGCCGTTCCGAGAACCCGGAAGTACCCAACAGCGCGCTCGAGGACAGATGGCATTTGGTTATCCATTGTGAGTTGAATTCGTGACAATGAACCCAGTCAGGGCTTTGCAAACTCCTAACCAACACCAACCTATCTCGCCACTTGAAATACTCGGGGTGATCTTTCGGTAGTTTCTCTCATACTTGTAGTCGTCGCTTCGTATCCACAAGAAACTCGAATATCCTACTGCCTATGCCTCTCGAGCCATTAAACCTCAAACTTGAGAAACATTCGCGGCTAATTGAAGGGTTCTGTTCTGCGGTTCGTGGAATAAACGATGTTTCCAAATTGAACCACACCCTTACAAAGATCGTGACCAAAATAAGAAACGATATTACAAATACACGAACCCCCGCCAATATGAAACCGTATTCCTTACTTAACGGGGAGAACCCTATCATTTCTCTCCTAAACTGGATTACCTCCGAAATTTTTGTCAAGGAAATTTCCGCCTATTTCTTTTCTTTTTTTTTTTTTTTGTCAATATTACAGACTTTATTTATCATACATTAGTATATCTTCGTGAATTCCGTGACTCATCAATTTCCTTATCAAAAATAATTACCATTTATTGTCCAGACCTACCGATCGTAACCATCAGGATAGGATCGAGCATAAATCCGTTTGACATAAAGGAAGGAGACGATGTGTACTTTGAATGTAACGTAAAGGCTAATCCAAAGGCGTATAAGCTTTCATGGTTTAAAAATGGAAAGGAATTACACCAGAATGTATCGTTGGGTATTATACTAAGCGACCGATCCCTAGTACTGCAAAGTTTGACGCGTCATTCGACCGGCGATTATACATGTCTAGCTGCCAATACCGAGGGAAAATCATCCAGCGAACCCGTGACCCTTGAAGTAATGTGTAAGTAAAATTATTAACCTCCCTGATCAAAAAGTACCGATAATTATTGCCGGTTCTGTTCCCAGACGCTCCGATATGCAAGGATGGATCTGTAATGCAAGTGGTCGGTGCTTTGAAGCACGAAACAATATCTCTAGTTTGTGGTATACAGTCGAAACCAGCACCTACAAATTTTCACTGGACATTCAACAATTCTGGAGAGCTTGTGGACGTTCCGGCTACGAGGTACTCTCAAGTCGAGACTCTCAGGTCATTGACTAACCAGTGGCACGGTTCAAGACTGAATTATACACCCTCAACGGAAATGGACTATGGTACGATTGCCTGCTGGGCCAGAAATCGTGTCGGTAGACAGAGGAGTCCGTGCCTTTTTCAGATAATCGTTGCTGGAAGACCGTATCCTCTTCACAATTGCACTGCTGTACAATCGACCGGACCATACGCCTATCGAATGGGTGAGACGATTTTTTGTCTCATTTTTTTATTTTTTTTTGATCCAGTTTTCGTTTAAAATTTATTTTCTTGGAGGTAGCTGGAGGGAGTTTATGCAGTCGACGTTTGGCCTGAATATAACTTTATCTTATAAAATGTCTATATCCGTATTTCTGTTTGTTGCGACGCCTCAGGACTAGACGAAGTAAAGGCAACAGAGTCTCGAGAAGCAGACTGGCTGATAGTAAGATGCGCTGAGGGATTCGACGGTGGTCTGCCAGTGACAAGTTTTGAATTGGAAGTTTACAGCGAAGAGACCGTTTACCACGCGAATACAATATACTCGAACCAGAGCGACCGAGGTAGCTTTTCCGGGCCAATATTCGAAGTGCCAGGTCTCGAACCGGGAAGAAACTACAGACTTTTACTATACGCCGTTAACGCTAAGGGAAAAAGCGATCCTGTCGTTCTGGAACCGATCACACTCAAAGGAGTTGCGATGTACACGACTGGTGAGTCGGGAAATGATTATCAGAAACTCTACAGTACTTTGCCTTCATCCTTCTGTCACGTTTTGGCATTTTTAAACCCAATTTGTTCTCCGCTGTGTACATTTATCGTCTTTAATTTCCATCCTCATGAGTTATTCATGTCGTTTGGTCGCGTAACCCTCCTCTCCCCTCCTCCTCCTCTCATACACAGTAGATACCAGTACAGAAACACATGTGCACGTATGTCCACCATTTATAAAACAAGGTTAAAGCTCGCAAACTGCACGATGTTGCAAAAACCTCTGGCCAAAGGCAGCTGCTCATCGGTATGAGGAGGCTCTGCAAGAATCGTGTACATCTATAACAGCTTCAGCTTCTGGTTTCCTCCTTTCTCCTCTTCTGTTCCCTTCTATCTGCAGCATTGCTAACGAACCCGCGCGCATCTTGAATCTCAAGGACGATAGCTCCTGTTCCTTTTACCAGTGTTGTTGATAGAATGAGAAAGGTGGAAGGTGGAAGGCAAGCCTTAATCTAAACTTTCGTGATCCAATAATGGACCAAAGCAGAAATTACGTTTCCCTTAAGCGGATTTAGCGAAATGTCATTCGTTTTCGTATTTTTATTTACTCTCCACGAAGTTTTTTGCCTCCACCATCCCTATTTCACATTCCTTTTTGTTTAAGCAGAACAACAAAAAAAATATATATATATACATCCACCAGCTTACATTATTCTTTTATTTCATCCCGCAGGTAGGGACTCAACTGAAACCACTGACTACAGTCTTTTGGTGGCTTGTTTCGCCGGGGGGATAACAGCGGTGTGCATTTTGGTGGTCGGCATAACGTTGACCCTATATCGAAGGAATCATCCGACAATTTCTTTGAAAGGATCCGGACACACGCAGGTTCTTGAATACGAGGTAAAGGACTCCCATAATCACATTTTAAAAGATAAAGAATCGAAGGAGCAGATTGTCCCCGAGTCCCTCGACGATGACCGAGATCCCGATGTTATACCAAGCAAGATAGACCGGAGAGCGGACATTTTTGAACCAAGTTATCCAACTAAACCTGAAAGAATTAAAAACTTTAATACAATTGATAACGACTTTGGTTACCCTTCACCATCCTCCGTTTTAAACGGTAAGGACTCTTGGATTTATTCTGAAGGATTTACGGAAAGAACAAATGGTAAATTAAGTCCTGTTAGACCCAATACTCTTCCTGTACATCGTAACCATGATATTTATACGAGGAGTTCTCGCGTTCAAGAAAGTTGTATATAATAAATAAATAAATAAAGAAAATTAATTAAATAATTAATTATTGAACAAATTAAATAAGGAAAGAGAAATTTTTTCATCAACCAAAAAAAGCAAAAATTTTTAAACTTATTGTATCATATGAGAATATAACAATTATGTATATCAATGTTTGTACATATATAGACAATAAATCATCTTGTTTTTAGATAAATTTTTATCTTGTTTTTGTGTCTTTATTTCGATATATGAATCTATAGATATAAGAATTTTACAGTTAACTTGTAAATTCGACGAGGGGTGAAAAAGAACGAGTTTTTTTTTTTCTTTCCTTCTTTCATTATTTCTTTTTTTCTTTTTCTTGTCTTTCCTAAGCGTTAAAAAATCCGCATTATTCTTTGAACATAATGGCTACCGTTGCTGTTATACTGTTGCCGTTGCTCTCGAAATCTCGGTGAATTTATTCTTTCTGTGTATTTGTATGTGTGTGTGTGTGTGTAGCCGGTGGAAGAGCTTGCGAGGCAGTCAGGTAACAGGGAGCCTTTTGGAATTGGGCCATTCATATCCATCCGGCGTTAGGTGTTGTTTTGCATACCATTTAAAACCGCCATTTTCCTCTTCAACCTTCAGAGCCACAAATATCCATTTCGTGTACCCCAATTCTGACTCTCTACCTATAGACACACACACACAAGCTACGAACACAAAACAAAACAAAAGAAAAAGAAGAAGAAAAAAAATTTCGTGGACTAGAACGCCCTTGATTTTGAGAAAATCGATCTTTGCTCGGGATGATCCCTTAGACAAAATTTGCTACAGGTTTGCTTTTGAGAAATTCAAAAAATTCTGGACTGGACAGCTAAAAACTTTGAGCTTTGTAGGACCAGTCAAACACCCGGCTAGTCTCAGATCGTCCAGTTCTAAGAATCGTGGGGTTATCCTTTGTCCTTTTCTTTTATGACTGGATACAATGATTATGAGGTCTTGTAGACGGGCGGAGATTGATACAGGAGTGGAAGGACTTCTATAGGGGTCCTTCTATAGAGTGCGCAGTTCAAAAAGCATCCCTCAAAAAAAAAAAAAAAATCGATCGCATATATATAAATTTTTATTAAATGAGTCAATTTTTATTCATAAGGGTTGTTCTGTCCCCTTCAATAAGCAAAAGAAAAAAGCAAAAAAAAAAAAAATCGTTTTTTTATTTTTTTGTGTGTCGTGCAGTAATTTCCGCGAATTACACCCTGTCGGACGTGACTGTGTGTGATAATACCTCAATCATTGATCACCCGTGATTATGGTTTTCAAAAACCGTATTTCGATGTTTTCGAAAAACAAGACCCGATAAACTGTAATCGCAGTGTTGACTACAAGCTATCGTATTTTCCTATATATGTATATATGTATATTTATATACCTATTCCGAAACCCCTACAGCACAAGCACAAACACATGCACAATCACAGGCACAACATACAGCAGCCACACATCCTGCAGCAGCCGCCATTATCTCCCTCGTGACTCTAGTTTTGCCCCGACTAATTATTATGCATTGGTATGCAAATGAATGGGCATTTAATAGACTGGGACGGTTTTGATGCGCGAAGCGATAAAATGTCTGGGGAAATCCACTAAAATACAGATGCAGAGTTAGGTAACA
Organism: Macrophya annulata; assembly: GCA_963924015.1. Lineage (NCBI taxonomy): Eukaryota > Metazoa > Arthropoda > Insecta > Hymenoptera > Tenthredinidae > Macrophya > Macrophya annulata. The sequence continues at coordinate 23,274,063 of OZ001259.1, forward strand.
CATATATACCATATAGTATATATATATACCTATAATACTGAACGAGCTTATACCTATACATAACAAATGCAAAATATGTGTAGATACAACCGACAAACATACCAAAAATAAAATATACATATATACAGATTATCCTGATTTACATAAAAATTTATTTTGATTTTATCCTGCAGATGTAACTAAATAACCGAACGATAACTAAATTTATTTATTTCATACAGATGCAGCTTTTTCCAAATTCTTTTTCATTTTTTTTTTTTTTTTTTTTCTTCAGAGTATCAAAATTTGCCTGGTCCAGAGTCAGCGGTTTGAAGAAACGATTTGGAAGAACAAGAATCGTTCTAGTTGTTGGTGTATAGGTATACCCTTTATCAAAGGACACCTTTTCTCTTTTAGATATGTGTATATATGTATGTATACAAGGTATGTATATATAATATGTACAATAGATATAAAGTCTGGTCCATTCCCTCTTGTCATGGCATATGGTATAATACCTACAGTGACACTTCCTTACTCCATTTATTTCAGGTCATCCTGTTCTACATACTCGTTGTTATGTACCATATACAATATACATAAGTACATAGGTATATAGGGTATGTACATACCTACTACATTCTTCATTGTATATGACGTTGAAAATAATGAATTCTCGTTTACCATAACGTTTACTTCATTTTAACAGAACCGTTTCCCCAACCACCGAATTAAATACAATTCGATTTATATATGGGATTTAAAAAAAAAATATTTTTTGAAAGTTTTCAGCCATTTTTTTTTTGTTTCAAATTTGTTGAATTTGTTTATCATACGTTAGTGTAACTTTCTGAATTTTTTCATTGACCAAAAAAATTTATTCATTACGATAACTGATCCCAATTTTGTCCGAACCAAAAAAAAAAATAAATAAATAAATGAAAAACTTACAAGATTCTTAAAAATTTGAAACTCGATAGGATAATGAAGAAAACCGATTTCTTTTTTAACCCGATTGATAGCTGGTTCCTTTTTTTCCAAAAACTTTTCACCGGGCTCCTGTGTTTTTTTTTTTTTCTTACTTTTATACGAAACTGGTGTTAAAGATCAGAGGCAAGTTTAAATATAATAGACAAATTAAATTACATGATCCTATACAGAGTTCAAAAGGGAATCAGAATTCGTCAAATAATTCCACCCTCTTTCTATCTTCCTTTCTCGATTCAAGAAGGGCGTTTTCGAATTTTGCCTTTCCTTTTTCCTCGACTAAAACTGTGTAATTTAAATTCTTCACGAACCGTTTCATTGTAATCTGAGATCGAGAGTTTAGGGAATTGGAAGCGAAACTGAAGCTGGAGCACTGCACCGTTGTTCTAATGAACATTGAAAATTGTTTTTCTCCCTATTTAGTCTCACCCTTTATTTATTTTTTCTTTCTGCCTCGCAAGATTATTTTCCTCTTCCTGTCTCTTTCCCCCACAAAAAAAAAAAAAAAAAAAGAGAAAAAAATTAATTGATCCGCGTCGCGTAATTAAAAAAACGTAAATTATCTATCAATCATCAATTTCAAACTTACGAAATACATACATAATATGTATAATATGTATATAGTATACACTGAGTAAAATTCTGAACTATGTACTACATTATGTACTATATGTACTAAATATTATATACTATGACTATACACTGAACAGAAATTACAGGGTCGAGAAACGACGATGGGAGATAATTAATTGGCTTCGAGATTAGTTATATCTACATCGAAGGTAGGTGAACCATACACATTTATATACAGGGTGATTAGTTTTAATCGACCCAGTCTGATATTTCCAAAACCAAATAAAGATATGAGAAAATATTTAAAACAAAAGTTTCTCGTTTTAGAATGCGAAAAAAAATTATTGAATTTTTTTGTGAACGTGTCGCTCAGGTCAGAGAAAGGTCAACTTTGTTTCTTATTTTTTAAATAGAAACCTATATATTTTTGTTGTTACATATAATTTTATTTTGTTTGAAAAATCAAACGACTTTTGTATGAAATATTTTCTCAATCAATCACCCTGTATATATACAATGCATAGACTGTTCAAGATATTGGCGAGATTCTAGAAGCGACAAGATGCTGTACAAACATATATACATTAACATGGTATGTATCTAGAGGTTCTATATACGCTTGTCTGTCTCAAGAAGTTTCACACCTTTGAAGACACTGTGCAGTGCATCAGGTGGAAAATAGCTGATAGAGAAAGAGAGAGATGGAAAGTCAGGTAGATAAGTGGCGTATGGTTATATATAAGCAAAACAACCCATCTACAACGTCGTGTTACGTGTCAGAAAAATAAAAAAAAAAATCGAAAAAATTCTTACGATGTAAAAACTCCGTTTCCACGATCGAAAATATTTCTTACTAATTTTTTTCGATTTCGTTTCACCGTTTTTTTAAATTACTTTTTTTTTTTGTTTCGTAGAGTTTGGGACTAACTTTCGTATTCTTTTTATGTTTTTTGGGTGTGGGGACGGGGAATTCTGGGCCGAATCGCAGAGTCAAAAATTGGGTTGAAAAAAAAAAAATTTTCTTAGTTTTTTTTTTGTTTTTTGCAATTTTTTTTTTTTTAGCCTCGCTGTCTTCACGGTCCTTGCCTCTTCTTCGAGGACTTTGAATTGCCGTTGGCCCAAGGAGTCCCTTGGGGCAGATAGAGTCAGCTTTAATACGTTCCAACCAGCAATTTTACGCTTCGAGCACTTTAAAAAGCCGCACGAATGACGATGAAATGAAAAATAAATAAATATATAAATAAAAGAAAATAAAATAAAATGAAATAAAAGAAAATAAAATAATAATAAAAGAGAGAAAACACACCATGGGGCTTACATAATACATGTATATAAGTTCGTCTCGTTTTCTCGATAACCAAAAAAAAAGAAATAAATAAAAAAAAAAAGAATCATTGAGAAAACCAAATTTCAAATTAAATACATTTTCTTAATTTTTTTTTTGTTATTGGTTTTAGTTCTTTTTCTTTTTTTGTCGTTTTTTGTATCGATTTTTTTTTTGTCACTTTCATATCGTGGTCGAGGCTTTAAATTTTCATATTCGTCTATGCATGAGCATTGAAAATCGAGATGTGACTAGTTCTGGAAATGCTATACGAGCGAGGGTGCTAACTTGTCCATTTGAAACCACTTATTGAGTTCCCACGTCGTTTCTGGCTAAAGCTTGAACGCGGTTTTGTCCTAATTTTATACTAAACTTGATTAAAACTTGCGTCCACGTTACCGAACGACAAACTTTACAGCAAACTACAGTTATATACACGTTAGGCTATCTCTGTTATATACTATACTTATACAAACAGAATAAATAATCTGTAAGAAAAAAAAAAACCGTGTCTTTGAAAATCGGTACGCCAAATCAGTTTTTTGACAATATTTCGAAAACCGTTACCGATATCGAGATAAAAGTGAATATCAAAAATAAAGTTAATTGAATTTCGTATAAAAAATGTAGAGTAAATTTTTTTCGTATCTTTATTTGTTCAGTTGTATTTTAACGTCGAAAAGCGTAATCAATTGTCACGTTTATTCCAGGCTGTAAAACGAGGGAAATTGTTCAAACATTCAGCATCAAAATACAATGAAACTAATGAAGGTAGAGAAAAAATGTATAAAATCTTTTTTATAGGAAATTTAATTATCTTTAATTTTGATTCTTATCTGTATTTCGATATCGTTAACGGTTCTCGAGATATAATCGAAAAAAAAAGTCTCTTGAAGTAGAAAATTTTTGAATGTTGAATAAATGAACGAACGAGAGAAATAAAATTGCGTAAAAAAAAAAAAGATAGAGAAGAAAAAAAAAACTCTAAGCCACGTTGATCTTTAACTTAACGTGAGTGAAACTGCTAGCCTACTAGCCCAGTTTTCTTTACAACCGGGGTGATAAAAAAGAAAAGAAAAAAAAAAAAAGAAAAATAAAATAAAAAGAAATCCTTCGAGCTTAGCATCGTAGCCTCCTGTATCGTAGGTACTCGTCCCGTTTTATAGCGTCCGCCAACATTCCCCGTCGAATCCTGGATTTCGTCAGCCCCAAAACCGGGGCTTTACGACGTGCCAGACACGCCATCGGCTTTCACGGGCCAGACCGCTCGTTTTTACGATCCCATGAGCGAGAGAACCCATAGCCTCGGTTTCCGTTTCCCCAAATGAATCAAAACTCAAAAACAAAAACAAAAAAAAAAAAACAAATCATTATTGTTTTACAAAGTTTGTCGAATTATTATTCAACAACGTAGATACGTCAGTCTGCTTCCTCTTCTTCGTTTCCGGATCTAGCTGATTGTAGACAGCCGTCCTCCCTTATAGCCTCAAGGCTCTTAGTTGGATCAAAGTTTGTAAAAATAATAGAAAAATAAAACAAACAAAAATTTATGCAAAAAGAATAAATAATAAAGAAAAGAGGGGAATAAGAACTGTTGAAAGATTACAATAAAATCGTTCACCGCTAATCTTTCTAATTAAAATAACACGCATACGCGTAGTAGGTAATCTTCGTAAGCTTTTCTACGTGGTCGAGCAATTCTTAAGTGATAAAACACCGACGCTGTCAGACCACCAACCGACGAGATTATGGCGTTTCTACGACCCTGGGGTAGCCTGCAAGAGATCCCTAAGCCTCGACGTACGTTCGCACATATAGTTATCTGTACTTTATGAATTATAATTAATAAATAAATTATGTAATTATTATATAGGTTAAGTTAAAATAAATTTTATAAATAAATAAAAAAAAGGAAAAAAATCGAATTTCACCCTATTTTGTTCGTTTTTTTTTTTTGTTTTTAATTAGAATAAATACAAAAAAAAGGAAGCAGGGGTTGTTCGATAATTGGATTTTTATACACATATGCGGTTATATTATATAAATGTAAATTGTGACTGAAAATATGAAAATAAATATACATAGCAAAAAAAGAATGAAAAAAAGAATAAATAAAAAATATGGTTTACTATTAAGTTCAATGCATCGGTACCTATATAAATATATATATATATATATATATATATATATATATATATATATATATATATATATATATATATATATATATATATATAATGTATATACATATAAAATGTAGGTATATAGGTATTATGTATACATGCAGTGAAATATCTATAAAGTGGCAATTAAAATCGCGTGTGAATGTTTCCACGTGTTTGTAAATATTTATCGGTTGGTTTAATAATAACACATAGATATGTATGTACATATAAATACATACATACATACAGATATCGAGATTTGATACCCGTACTGGACCTGCACGCTGTAGGCAGTCAACCACAGAAAGAGAGAGAGAGAGAGAGAGATAAAGAGTGTAAAATATATAGTAAAAGAGATAAAGCGAGTGATGTGTATATATATACTATATATATATATAAAATAATTTTATGACGAACAATATGAAATCAACTCCATCCAACCGTTCATCGTCGACGAACATCAAAGACTGTCTGTCTAGCCTTTCGTTTTATTACCAGTTCAATTGTATTAAATTTTTTATACGATTCGTATGTATGTATGTAAGTACATACATACATATCAGTGGAGTGCATACATAGATAAGAGTATATACTCGATTTTCCATCTATAAAGAAATTCCATAGAAAATTCTCCACCTTTTTACTTTGATTTCTAAGATTTTTTATTTTCTTTTTCTCATACAAAATTTCCTAATACCCAAATATTCAGTCAACTGAAACAGTATCAAATTTTAAAAGACATGAAAATTTTTTGTACCCGAAGGTTCCAAAAATAAATAAATAAATGAAATAAATTTAGATTCGTTTAAAAGTATAATAAAAAGTCGATATAGAAATCGAAAAACAATGATATATATTTAAAAACGAATTTTTAAAAACTCCCGTGTGTAAATTTCGTCAATATATAATCTCTGCCCGTTAAGTCTTTGGGAAATTTGCCTTTACAAACGCCCTGCCCTGCCTATTCCACGCTGCAGATACTCGAGAACGTTAGTTCCGAGTAATCCGCTAAGTGCTAGCCGGTACCCACACAATCCGGTTAAGATGCTTACCGGCTTGTAGCCCATCCAGACTTACGGCTTTCGAATCAACTCAGTACCACCATAGGTATATAATACGTACCGCTACACCCCTTCACCCGGACAAATTCACCTGTATAAAGACAATACAATTTTACAGGTTTATTAATTTTTTTTTTTTTTTAACAATTTTTTAAGTGAACATACTTTCTTCACGAAAACGGATAAGTGTCTTACCTTAACTCTCGAGTCTTAAGTCTTGAGACGTAAGCACAAGGATTTATTCCAGACGCATGTACCCACTTTTTTTATTCTTCATACTAATCTACAAATACAAAACGGGATTTTTCCTCCTCTTGCTTATACCTATTATGAGCTTTATTCCAACCGTTGACTTTTTCCGGCTCTAACCCTCGGGTCAAGTGTTATTCTTCGTCTTGGTACTCGCTACGAGATCTCTCATAGAGCTGGAGCGCGTGGTCAGTCTACTTACCCCATACCCCTATATCTTGATATCCAGAAAACTTTTACTCCTTATACTCGTTGGAGAAGGGTTGGATAGATTCTTATAGACAGCCAGACAGAAGTAAGGGAGGAAGCCATACGGTATAAAATGCGCTCGATTCGTTCGATAACTGCCACTTAGATACACATATAAGAGCATCGTAATTATTCATGTTGAGATATTTCAAACTTGTCTAGTTCTATCATACCTATAATCATTATTATTATTATTATTATTCTTTGTTTCGATTCTCAATAATGCAGAAACGAAG